>VZRL01003634.1:319486-378154 GCA_013397895.1 Origma solitaria | reverse complement strand
TAGTATTTTTATATAACATAAATTATAAAATTACATATATTATATGTATGATATATCATATCATATCACGTCATATTTATTACATATCTATAAAATAAAATATATATTATATATATACTATCTATGCAGATAAAATGCATTTTATAAAATTCACACGAATAGATAGGATCTAAAAAGTTGTAAATAACATTTTGGGCTCAGAGAAGATCCTGATTTAGCACAGCTAAACTCTCCGTGCCATAACATTGGAACAAGTATAGAAATCCTCTGAGCAATCGAGCCAAATTATCTCAAAAATCCTCAGGATTTCCTAGCCAAGGTATTTTTAGTGATCTTTTTTCAACCCTCTCACTTTGATTCACAAACAACAACTTCGCCACCCTCTCAATGCACTCAGATGGCAAAACTTATTCCTTTGCTCCCATTACCCTGATAGGAACAGATGAAAACAACACAACTTCAATAAGTTGAAGACAGAAGACAGAAACATTTTTGCTTTCTCTCCTTTCCTTTTATAGCCTCTCAAAACCTCTCCAGGGCTTCTCTCAGAACCTCTCCAGGGATCAATATCTCTAGCTGCTTAAACAAATAAAAACAAGCTTTACAAAGGTCTCTAGGATTATTTCTTTAATCACCATGGAAAAAAAATAAGGAAAAACTTTGATTTAACCATTTCCTTTTTTTTTTTTCACAAAATAGCCTCAGGTTGACAGTGGACAAAATCTCTCCAGTATAATATTTGAGGCATTCAGGCCGTGTTTTGGAGGCTTTGCCCCTCTCCCCCTGCCAGGTGTGCATCAGAACTGAGCTGAGCTCAGTTTTTGTGGCCATCTGACAGAGGTTACAGACTGAAGCCTGCAGGCAATGCTACCAAACCATGCGCCGCTGCGTCCCCAAGCACGAAGAGACACAACATCGCTCTCTTCCTTCCATTTACACAGATTTTGAAAGGCTTAGGCTCAGTCTGGAGCCCAGCTGTACCCAGAGACAAGCCCGGAGCTGTTGGGTCACAGATTTGTGCTGTCAGTGTGTCATTGCCATGGCCAGGCTGCCCTGGGCTCTGCGGGGCTCTCGAGGCTCAGGTGCGCACCTGGCCGCAGGTGCACAGGTGTCACATCCCCTCTGTCCTGCCTGGGAGGAGCCTGCAGCTCATTCCCTGGGCTCCAGGAGGGGACAGGAGCCCCTGGGTGTGACCCCAGTGGGCTCAGAGGGCAGGAGATGCCCTGGCAGCACTTGGTCTATAGCCAAAGCCAGCATGCTGCTCATTTCCACGTGTGATGGGCAGCATGGGCATTTCCAGCTTTGAAAACCACTGCCTGGACATCCCAGACACCCATAAAAGGACAGGATTTAGGATGCGACAAGTGTAAAGTGTTTTTCCCTAGCTACCATTATGGTAATTACAGTGAGGGTCAGAACACACGCACACAACAAACCTATATTTTAAACATACGGTCAAAACCAAAGTTCTCAGAAAAATTAATCTGAAATGCCAACTTGAGGCACTTTGGAATTGCGCAGCACACACAGGGATGGGAGGAAAGATTCTCATCTCGCTCCCCAGGGCACTTACGGTCCACGGGGATCTGCTTCTGGCGCTGCGTGTCGCGGGCAGCGCTGGCACCGCTGTCGCTGGAGGTGCTGCTCTGGCGGCTGACGGCCGCGGGGGCCTTGGGCACGGGCACGGGGGCACTGGGGGGCAGCGGCACGGCCACGGGCACCGGAGCGGGCGTGGGTGGCGGAGAGGGCGTCACGGGAACCGGCTCGGGCTGCTTCGGCCCGTAATCCGTCCGCTGTTTCTGCAGGGAGGCACAGGGGCTCAGTCGGACAGCAGAACTGGGACAAAACATCCAACAAACCCGAACTCTGCACCAAATGGTGCCATTTATTCCCCAATCCATCTTACTTTCCAGGTATAGTTTCAAAATTTGCCAAAACTTGATCTGGCATCGATGTTTGGCATCAATTTCCTTCCCTGTTGGACCAAGACTCACGGCAATGGAATCGGCTGAAACACGTTTTTTTTTCTCACAAGCAGATGAATTCTATAAACAGGATTGTTTTTAAACCCCAAACTTGTATTACCTGGCACTTTTTAACAGCTTTCAAAATTTTTGACTTGTTGAACTTGGTCGACAAGGACTACTTTATGTAAAAATGTATATTTTTGAGATGTTATGTAAAAAAATGTGAAAAATTAACACATCCAGCCACACCTGAACTTGACTAATATTTATATTTATAAATGTCACTGAGGTTAACACAACACATTGTTTCTTGAACTGCAGACAGCATTTAAGAGGTTCCTGCCCCTCCTATCCATTCATCTGTGCCTTCTCGGCTATTGCTGGGATCACTACAAACCATCTCAAGGCAATAATCCAATTAAAAAACAAGCCCTGAATTTCACAATTCTTGGAATAGAATTCTTGGCTGTTACTTCTTTCTCCCCCACTTCACGCAGTCTTCAAACAACACGTAACTTATTTTGCTGCTCACTCACTAACAGGTGTCTCAAGAATAATTTTGAGAATTTCTTCTTCTTTGCCTTTAGAATGGCACCAGTTAGAGGAAGAACAGATGCCTTTTCCCAAAGCAATCATAAAGACAGACAAATCCACAAGCAACACATGCTAGCCCTTTCTTTCAGGCAGTTCAAACTCATATCTCACTGTTTAACAGTGTTCCCTCTCTCTGCGATTTTGGACTCGCACGACTTGAAAGTTCAATTTTAAATTCTGTTTGCTCAACAGGGATGCCTCATTTCTTAGTTATGAGAAGCCAGCTTACTCTGGGTATGAAGACAGATGAATACATTCCCCAGATTCATTGCTCCTTCCTGAAATACCTTTCCCTATTTCCTTGGAGGCAGAGGGTTTACGGCAGATCAAGAAGGGAAATATTTGAAGGAGCCATAGTTAGAATTTGAGCAGCAGATCACTGCCCTGACAATAATCAAACTTCCCTCAAATGCCAGCGGCTGCCGTGGCACAGGAATCTCCAGCTCAGGGATGGACAGGGCATTGAGCAGTGAGTGTGAGCCATTACAGCTGTCCTGCTTTACACCAGCAGAAAACGCATCCCGTCAGCTTAAAAAAGCCAATCAATTAACCTGAGAAATGAGCCTTACCTCCCTTGGATGATTTTTCACTTAAACCATAACAGTCAGTCACTAAATCAAACATATATCCCTGCATAACATTTCCCATTCAACATTTTTGTTTGTTCGTTTGTTTCAATATCAGCATTTAGTGGCTCAAAGGCATCCATCTCAACTGCTGTGCAGTGCATTGTGGGGAGATTTAAAAATAATCATGATTGACTTTTCTGTATTCTATAGCTTCAACTTCAAGACAATAAATGCTTTTTTAATGGTCAAATGACAAGAAAAGTGAAATGCATAATATAAAAGGGAACAAGCAGAACAAATGTATTTACGAAACTTGCCCTTTGGTGGAAAGAGAGTGCCCTACTAGGTGTATAGCAAATATACAATAATTTATTAAATAGCGATGTACTATGATAGATTTTCAATGAATTTAAAACTTTCACAGATACTAAAATTTTCCATATGATATTCGTATATCCATATATGGATATATTTCCATATTTTTCCATATTTCCAATGATATTCACATCTTTTTATCTTGTTCACAGATTCCAATTACTAGGCTGTCATCACCACAATGCACCTTCATGTGTGTTGTGACCTTTTGAGAAAAACACACACAGAAAAAGTGGGACTATGTTATGATAGAGAGGATTCATTACAAACCAAGACATCAACTGCACATTGCCAGAACCACAATCTGGAAAAAGAGACAGCTCAAAACTACATGGGACTCTCAATGGATGTTACTGGAGGAGCTGCAAAAACATGTTGTACTGCAATCATGAGCCTCATCAAAACAGCTCACTGCAGTGACAACAAAAATTAATCTGGAAGCATCACTCAAATTCTAAATGTACTAATGAAACCACATTAAAACACACTTTGCATTTTTGCTGAACAGTGCCCAAAAACCAATCATATATTTGAATCCTACTTAACATTTCTTTTTTTAACACTTCTTTTTTTAACTCCAGAACTTTTGAGGACATCCTCACATTCATGCCATCACTTCTATTCATTGCTATAAAAAGAAGCAAGCATGCACTATGGAATTTGGTGACTACTTCATCCAAAAGAGGAATTTTTGAGATTCAATATCAGAAGAGTAATTCAGTTACCTCTGAAAGCTCTCCCAGTAATTGCTGTGAGGAAAACGGAGTAAATCACATCAAACAGTATTGTTAGAAAGGTGAAAAGGAACTTCCACACACTACTCCTGAAATTTCATACACCTTAGCAATTTAAACTACAGGAACATCAATGTTAGTAATTACCTCTTCCTACTCACTAGGAAACTAACAGAGTGAGTTATTCTAATATTCTTATTTTGAATAAGGAACAGAGTGCTGCCACAAAACATACATGTGTGATACCCTACAAGCAATCAGCTCTTTTCAAAGCACCTACCCAGACAGAAACTTAGAAATAAGTTAGACAGAATTTGCTTATTCAAATTGCTATTAGCTAGGATTAGTCCCAACCAAAAAAAAAAAATAAAAGGTACAAACTGACGACTTTTAAGCCTTATCACCAATCAAATCCTTTTTCAACTATTCAGTACATTTTTATGTAGTAAGTGGCATCCCATAATTTGGGATGGGATCAATGTTGAACTGGACAGGAAACAACTTTTTTTCCAAAGCCCTCCAAAAGTCTTGGTCTGATGAAAATTTGATGTGAAACGAGGTCAGAGGGATGCTGGCCCTTGGTCAAAAATGATGACATTTCCTTGGCTCTCACGGAGGAACACCTGGCACCTGCACCTCTCCATTTCCAACCCTCACCCTCGGCAGAAGGACAGCGAAGGCTGAGTGTGACACAGGAGCCTGAGCTGGAGGGACACAGCTCCCAGAGGTGAGCAGAGGGAGCTGAAGCACAGCCTCGAGAGAAAGGCTGGGGCACCACAGCACCGAGAAAGGCCAAGAAACTCATCCCAAATGAGGTGGAGACTTTTGGCTGGTGTTCCTCTACCACAGACATGCTTTTTAAACACGCTGTTACACTCCTGGGGACAGGCATGGCTTTTAAAATAACACTGCAGGACTGCATCTCATTTAACATTGACTCTGCCTAAGGATTTCATTCACATCACTGATAATTCAACTGTCTCACCTCACAAAGGGTGTCAGGAGATTAATTAACATGTCCGCCAAGATACACAATTCTACCCTAATTATGTTCTTCAAATTTCATTCTCAAGAGCATTAAAGAAAAAACTTAATAAAAGGCACAGAAAATAGGAAATACTACGATGAATTATTTTATAGGTCCATCAGCAATATTTTTATAAATTAGGAAGTCAGATTGCCTGGGAAACTCTTTACGTTCATCTGTAATAGGAGGGTGAAACACCAATGCTGGCTCACAATAAAAAAGCAGATTACATGACCAACACCCTCTGATAAACAATAATTAACATTAGTAGAAAATAGAAGAATTCAGCAAAATGCTCTCCTAAAAGTACAAAAGTACCAAACAAGAAAAAATACTTTTACCTGGAACTAACTGAACTGATCAAAAGACAAACACTGTCACAGCGTCTGACTCACAAAGAAAATTAAATAATTGGGGTATTGCTGGCAACTCCTACAAGCATCACCTCAGTGCTTCCAAGTGACTGTCTGGGACCTGGATGGACCCTGAAAGCAACTGAGTGCAAAATCAGGATTTAAATGTGTGGCCTTAGAGGTCACTAGGCAGAGTGAGAGCAAAATAAACTTTGTAGCTCTGAGAATAATTGTGATTATGAGGTACCTATCCCACAGAGAAGGGGTGACTGCAGCATAATAAGGTGAAAAATCCTCTTTCAATGGAATTCTCAATCCTCCCCAATAATCTATGAACACCCCTTGGTGAGAGTGCTCTGAAGGCCATTATCTGTAGAGGAACACTGCCCTTGCACATCGCACGCCTCTGCAGTGCCACAGCTGCCCCGACAGCTTTTTCAGATTTTTGAGAGCTGAGCACAGCTCAGCAGAGAGGAAAGCTGCCCAGCACAGCACTGAGCTGCTCCTGCCCCTGGCCAAGGCACTGAGGAACCACTTTGGTTTCCTGCTGCACCCACAAGTGCTCCTGCCTGAATTTGGGCACGGCACTCCTCCCTCCAAGGACTCCTCTCCTCTGAAACAGCAGCAGAGTCTCACAGCGCTGTGTGAAAATAAACGGATTTATACAAACCCTTCCCAAATGAACCATCATGGGTAAACAGACAAATGAGTGTGCTCAGGAGGGCTAAAATTATAATAATCACCATAAAGGTAAGAACAGCACTACTGACATGTCTTGGTAAAGACTTCATTTATCCTGAGCAACTCATTATATTCATAAATAATTTCACAGTACTTCAAGCTCACATTTGGATACGATCAAGCTGTGAATAACCTGCCAGAGGGCAAAGTAACAAACTTATCTTAAACGCTGTTCCTTGACCCTAATTTTCATAGGTCTGCGGAGAATGCTTTGTGGAAATGAACCTTTTATTATACGCCATGTCCTGTCACTATTTCAAACAGAGAATTTCAAACCCTGCAGTGAATTACAGAAGAACAGCGTGGGAACCTCTGCCCAGAACTGTACTCTGCCTGCTCAGGACTCGATGGCCAATTCCAAACACACCAAAGGACATGCACAGGAAGGAAAAAACAACCCAGATCTTTAAATCAGGATCTGAAAAACACTCCAGCTGCATGCGGCATCTCAGACAGGCTAACCCACAATTAATTCAGAACGTGCCAATAATTTACAGGCAAACAGTTTGGGACAGAAAGCTCAGAAATGTTCTGCTTCAAGCCCACCAAGATCAAGACAGGTCTCCTATATTATTTTGCAAAACATTGTGGCTTTTCTTGGTTCTCAGTCATCAGCTGGAAGCTGCAGACACCAGGAATGAATATCAGATTAAATTAAATTAAACTTCAAGTTTCAACAGAAGTTTGGTTAAAAAGTCTGATTCGGAGGCAGGCTTGCAATTTCTGCTTGATCCAAACTTGTTTGCCTAAACTTTCAAGGTCATTAGAAAAAAAAGGGAAAGAAAGAGGTCTTAGAAAATATAGCTTTTTTAAGCAGCCTCTGACCCCCTTATATTTTGTCAAAAAATATACAATCCAACTTTATCCTGTATATCCTTATTTTGGTGGATAATTGCACTGATGTAAAAATTTTTTTGAAGTATTTTACCCTCTAATTCTGTTCAACATATAAAAGAAATGACAACAACAAAAATATTAATTCCACACCACTACATGAAAGAAAGAAAATTCAAATTAGGTTGGGATAATAGAGTGCTATTGATGCACAGACATAGTAATTGAAAAATACCTGCTTTGTGAATTCAAAAGCAAATATACCTCTTTTTTATGACTCCAAAATTACAATAATTAAATAAATGCAAGACTGGGATAGAGACACACAAAGACAGAAAGTAAAAAGAAAAGCTAGAGTTCACTCTTCTAGGAAAAACGAAGATGACCCTACCTTAAATAATTCAAACTCCTTCTTTGGCATCAACAGCTATCAATTCACAAAGGATATTTGCAATTAAAATACAGACACATCCATTAGGACTGAAGTTACCACCTCTAAGCAAATAAAAAACCTGAAGTGAATTTTTTTTACCTATTTTATTTCAGGTAAAAAAAACCCAAAGTAAAATATTTTGAAGTATCTCTATCTAAAGTACATTCTCGAGTCAGACCCTGCGAAATGCAGACATCACAGATGGACAGTCCCTGATGGTGTGGGATGGACAGATGGACAGTCCCTGATGGATGGTGTGGGATGGACAGATGGACAGTACCTATGGTTTGGGATGGACAGACGGACAGTACCTGGATGGTGTGGGATGGACAGACGGACAGTACCTGGATGGTGTGGGCTGGACAGACAGACAGTACCTGATGGTGGGGGATGGACAGATGGACAGGACATGGATGGTGTGGGATGGACAGACGGACAGTACCTGGATGGTGTGGGATGGACAGATGGACAGGACATGGATGGTGTGGGATGGACAGATGGACAGTCCCTGATGGATGGTGTGGGATGGACAGATGGACAGTACCTGATGGTGTGGGATGGACAGACAGACAGTACCTGATGGTGTGGGATGGACAGACGGACAGTACCTGGATGGTGCGGGTGTACGCAGGCTCCGGCCAGCCCTGACCACCTTCTGCATTCCTCAGGGGGTCCAAAATGTTGTTTGGCACAAAGCCTGTGCTGCCACTTCTGTTCTGAACCTTCCACCACTGCTTTCTGTCATCCAGAATCTGAAACAATTTGGTAAATTAATGACCTATTTTTTCTGACTTTCTGACTTTTTCCTTTGCTGCTCCCTCGGTTCCAAATCCATCTCATTTTTATGGTGCCAAATCCTCCTGGAAAGGCTACAGCCCATGTGTACACAGATAGTTCTTTAAACACCACCTAATGCTCAAAAGCAGCACTGGAAGAGACGGAGGGAACACAAAAATGTATTTCTAGCACGGATTTCTGCAGCACTCTTCCTAAGTCAGCAAAAATGGTGCAAAACAAATTCACTGAACTTTCCCCACTAAGGCAGACAAGCCAAACACACTGAAGCAAACATTAAGGAAAGCCACAGCGTCCACAGGAAAGGTGCCCTCGGCTTTGAGTAGCACCAGAAATTCGTGTGTTGTCTTTGCAAACAAAATTACCTCTAAAATCTCTTCTTTCATGACAGAGAGCTCGCTGTTGTTTCTTGCCACGAATTCATACTTGCATTTGGCATATTTCTTGCTCTGTGCTTTATTGTGTGCTTCATAGTTTCTGCAAAGATCAGACTATTGTTCAGTGAGACAGCCAAGCAAATAAAAACACAACCTGCCCTCTTCGAACAACCTGCAAACATTTTTTAAAACAAAAACCTCCCAACTGTAATACGATGCAGCCATAGAATTACCTATTCATAATACACTGACTTAAGTGCCAAAAAAAAGAGTAAAAATAAAACAGAAGAAAGAGGAGGCTGAAATACACAGACCTCATGAACTGTTAATCTTTATCAGCTTTCTGCTCTCAAGATGTATGATAACAACTTAGATTAGTAGGTTTTAAAATAAACGTGTACTCTATATTTAGTTTGTTTTCCTACAGAAGGTTAAACAGTCATTTGCCATATAAACAAATGACTATACTTAGGATATAATTGACAGCTTGTGCTTTGTATGAAATTGTATTTCTAGCATTCATCCTAAATTGTTTCAAATACATAATAGATTAATAAATTTTAGCCATCAACACTAAAGGAGTTAAACTCTAAAAAATGTTCACCTATTGTAGATCAGTTTTGTTAATTGACCATAAGATGCCACCAACTTTAACAACTTCAAGTCACTTAATCAATTAAAAATGAGAAATGGTTTCTCGCCAGTTGCACACAGGATTCATTGCAGAACAAGGCATATCACAGTAAGCTCTGGATCATTCTGTTTCCATGAGGAAAGATCTGTCCAGAATGCCTTTGTCATAACATTTTTTTTCAATTGAGAGGTCCCCATCCCACTCCAAAGAGGTCCACAAAAGCCCCCAGCAACATTATTCACTTGGTGCAAATTACACCCAACAACATAAATCCATACCGGGCAGTGAAGAAAGCAAATAAACAAAAACCCCCACATGGATAAATACACAAATAGATAAATAATAAATAAATAAATAAACCCAAGCAGCTAATGAAAACATGAAGCAATCCATGGCTGGAAATGCTGGTTCCAAGGTCACAGCTCGGCTATGAACACAGGTGGCTGCTGCTGCTGTGTGACTGAGGCTCCAGGAAACCTGGCTAAGGCATGGCTGTGGAGAACTGTCTCACTTGATGGAAGAGCAGAACCAAGAAGAGTCACATTTAGATTGAAAGATTATTTTGGAAGAAAGGAAAAGCACTAACAGTGTTTAAGGAGAGAGTGAAAAGCATGGGATCGAGCCCAGCCTGCAGAAGAGCTGTTATGAGGTTGAACAATGTGAAACAGCAATTTTTCCTGCCACCCACTTAAAATTAATTTAATTTTGAATTCCTTTCTTACTACCTCAGAGATATGACTAATGCAGCCATGATAGTACTTCTACTTTTTGGCTGCCTTTCCAAAATCATTTCAATAACGGTGTCTTCCTATTTTGTCCACACCTAACTATCCTGACTCCTTCAAAAAACAGAACTCAAGAAGAGTTATAACTCAAAAAGAGTTATAACTCAAGAAGGACCAGCAAATGTTGGCTGAAAGGGTCAGCTGGAATTTCTCACTCCTTCCCCCAAGAGCATTCGCTGCCTCCTTGTTCACAGATGCTTAAAACAAAACTTTAAATGGAAGCTACCCGGGGTAAGACACATTAACAACTTTCCCAGAGCTCCAGGCACGTATTTCGTGTCTCAAGATGCACTTAACCAGGGGAAGCTCGTGTGAGACAGAGCACGCTGGGGCTGTCTGCAGCAGGAGCACCAACCCAGACCCCATCCCACTCCAGGGTGGGAAAAGGCACAGCCACAGCCACAGCATCCGCAGACTGACCCCACCTTTCATGAACTGTTCCCCGGGAACTCCAACTTCCCTTCACCAGGCACAAAGGAGGCCTGGGGAACCCTTTCAGCTCCAGACAGACACCCTGACACCATCAGCAGCTCATGCAGTTAGACTCACTCTCTGAAACTGAAGTGGGGGCAAAAACATTCGCATGGAATATTGTCACTCTGTAAGGACAAAACAGGTCTCACCACATTGCAAAAAAGGGAAAGGAATTTAGAGCACAGATTATCTAGATTTCAAGCTGACTGGTCCTGAGACAAGAATGCAACAGGCAATCAAGTTTGAGAAATAAGAGATGACAAGATTTGCAAGAGCAAATCCAAAATTCAGGAAAATAATTGAGTCTTCAACCTGCACACCACACGGGAGTTTGTTTGCATGCAGATTATCAACAGGATCCTTTAGCACATGGCTCAGAACTCAGGGTTCTGAGAGGGTTTCCATCAAAAGAGTTCTATCGATGACGCTTGAACCAGCAATTTGATCCCCAAACCTCAGCTTAAACACATTCCATGGCTCATAAGAAAAAACACTTTTCATATAGCGTATATGGAATATGGTTTGGCACAGGAGAGCAATTCCAGTGCCTCTTTACTGATCTGCTTCCACAGCCTGTGCTGGGATGAATCCTCCCCACAGACAAGGCCAAGGATCACTGCATTTCATCTTGTCAGGTTACTCAGTTTTGGGATAAAATGAAGGGGGTGAAAGAGGACGTGAAAAAAGACCCTGGTGTGCTATGCAAACATTTCAGAGCATTTTCTGTAACATCTGAAAGAGGATGGAAGGGACAAGGTGTCACTGTTCTGAAAGTATTTATACACCAGCGCAGAAAACAAAAAGCAGGAGACCACAGAGCACTAAGTGAGCAGCTAAGAAAATCAAACAATCAATCAAAAGGACAGGCGAATCTCAGAGCACACTTGTCATTCCTTGTAATTCTGAAAAGAGCAAAGAGCGTATTTAAAACCACAGAACGAATCAGAACTGAAATTTGAACCCAAGCAGGAGGATTCTGTGCTTGCAATTGGGTTGGAATTCCACCGTATTGCTTTTGACAAAAGCTTCAATTTAACATCACAGATAAACATTCATATATAATATATACAATATATACAATATATAAAATATATAAAATATATGTGTTTTATATATAAAATTTAATATATATAATATATACTATATAATGTATTATATATTATATATTATATATATATATAATTTAATATAAATAGAAATTATATTAAAAGAGTCTCAATGCTACACCTTAGAGAAGCAAAAACAGAATCCACTCTGCCCAGCAGAATCCCTTGCCCAGCAGAGATGGTGACGTCCCCAGACAGAGCCGGAGACACCCCCAGTCCCTGTCACCCCAGCGATGAGCGGGGACAGTTTTCCACAGCAGCCCTGGTGTTTGGGGTTACCTATCTACATGGCGGCTCACAGTCTGCTTAAAGGCAGCCACGGCCGCGCCCTGGTCCAGCAGAGCCCCTCTCTTGTAGGCTGTGTTCCCGAACGCGTACCCTTCGGCCGGGGGGTAGTCGGGGACGCCGGGAGGCTGCAAGACACAAGGGACAAAGCCACCACGGGGTTAGTGTCACCCCTGGGCACTCGCCAGCACCCCAGTGCCCGTCAGCGCTCCCCCATCCCCAGGTGCCCACCGTGCTGCCATGAAAACTTCATCATTTCTGCGTTTCAAGGACACGAACGCGGAGAGCAAAGGGATAAGAATAAAAGAATTTCCACCCCGAGTCATCCCTCTGCATTAATATTGCAGCAGATATTCTGTAGGAAAACATTCTCCGGGGCAGGGGCTGTGTCACCGCTCAGATGTCACTGCAGCAACACAGCTCAGAAACAATGGCTGAGCTGCTGCAAAATAAACTGCACAGCAGAACTGCGCTGAGCCTTTCTGGGTGTGCACTCCAAGCCACAAACCTCTGGCCACCCAACAGAGTCTGTGTCAGAAAAAAGTAAGATTATCACTCTATCGCAGATCAGAATGTGAAAGAGCTCATTCATGTCACACTCTCACTGAATATGACTATCGTCCATGAAGAAATGCAGAAAGGAGTGTGATAGTTGGAATTAAGGATTTTAATTAAGGGAAATAATAACTTTTGCTGGGGAGGCTTTTTTATCTCCAATGGGAGAACTGATCTGCAAGAAAACAACATCCCATAACAGCCAATAGTAATGCCCCAGGACAGAAAAGATTATAAAGTGAACCTAGTAAATTCTTAAGTGCACTTCCATAGCACAACTGCTGACAGGGGATTAGTGACCAGTATAGAAAAATAAATTAAAAATTTAAATTAAATCTTATATCCTCCCAACAAAAGAAAAAATGAAAACTTTCGTAGGTTTAAAAAGGAAAAAACCTTCGTTAATTAAAAAGCAATGAAATCCGCATATAGCCTTCAACTTTTCACAAAAATCAAAGTTTGTTTTCTGATAGATTCTATTTAAAAAGAAGGGATAGAATCTTGGTTGAGAAACAAAGGGCTGGCTCTAAAGCTGGACAGAAAATGCACCCTGGTTTCCTCTGAAGGCTTTAGATGGTAGTCCATATTTGCATTCTTTAAAGAGAACAACCTAGCTTTTGCAAAATTCATCACATTCCTTTGACGAAAAGTTTGGAAAAATGTTTTGTGCAATAATTTTCCTAATCAGCAGGAATTTTGCAGGAGAAGGCCTAAGTTAGCTGATATAGCATTGCCCTGAGGGCACTTCTAAAAGCTTATAAGCAACACAGTGAAAGTATCAAGAAATTAATGAAAGGAATATTAAAGTCCACATTTATGTAGAAGCAGTTGAAGTCCAAAATTCCACCAGAAAGGGTCGTTTCTTTTTCTGTCTCTGTGCCTGTGAATAGATGCACATTGAGAGCACTTCGGTTCAACCATTGCCCCAAGTATTTTATGACCAAAATCAATGGGATCTGATAGCAGAGCTCAATCCAACTGAACCTCAGGGCCTGGACTGTCCTCCCAGCCGAGGCAGGGAAGGGCACAAGTTCAGGGAGAGCAGTGGCCACAAAAATCTCCTGTTTTTCCTAACTGCCTTTTTGGTGGCTGCACAGGTATTTGGTTTCCCATAGCTCAATGAAGTGCAGAGCTCTCCCTGATGGGGCAGAGCTGGAGCAGGGTGACCCCAGGAATTCCCCAGAATATTTCATTTCTGGAGGCAGCGGCTGGCAGGGCTAACTCACAGCCACTCTTGCCCACCTCGCTCGACAGTCTCTTCATCTCCTGCTTGCGCTGCAGCTCCGCCGCGTTGGCCACGGACTCGGCCAGGTGGTTCAGCTCCTGCTCCTTGGGCGCTCCCGCGAAGTTCAGCAGAGGAGGCTCCCACCCGTTCCGGAACCGCGGCACGTACGGGGGAATGAAATGGTCCTTTGGCCATTCAGCTCTGCAGGAAAAGCCAATTAGAAACCTGTGCCAAGGGCCACGCCAATGCTGGTTTAACGGGGTTCCTGTAAATTGGAATGCTTTTACATTTTTATTAGTATGGAGGAGAGGTTGGGATCACAGTACAGGCAGAGTCATGCTAGAACAGAAAAAATCAGCAGAAAACATTTATTTACCACAACTATCCTCCCTGCAGTGCCCTGCAGAAAGAAATTGCTCCTTCTGTAAGGCCATGTCAGTGCTAAAACACAACAAACTTCTGCCTTACAGCAAAGGCTGGGTAATAGAAGAATCGATCAAAACAAAGCTATGACTTGTTTTGAAGGTGAGAGACAGGGGAAAAATATTGCAATGCTCTGTTTGTGTGAAAGCACCAACAAAAGGCTCCAGAGAAACAGCCAGCTCTGTGAGAACACCTGGAGGCAGGTCTGAAGCATGGAGGCTTAGGGGGCCTAGCTATGCTTAAAACAAAAAAATAAACAATATTCAGTTTATTTGAGGTTGGATAACCTGGCTAAGATCATGTGAATAAACTTGATTTTAGGGATGTTCTCTGAAATACGCAGAGTTCTGCTGACCTGGCTTTGGTCCATGAGTCCCCCAGTGACATCCACAGCTGTCCCTCCTCGCTGGTGACGGTGTAGCGCAGGAAGTCGATGGTGTCCTTTGTCAGGAGGGGGCTGAGCACTGTGCCCGCCAGCTCTGGGCCTCCTGTGGTCTGCACCACCTGAATCCAGGATTAAAATCATGTAAAGGACACACACACTGTCAGTAAGGAAGTCACTGTGAATTTATGCTACCTACAGTGCTGCTAGGAAGGAGTTAATAATAATAAAAACACTATCCCCCTCAAAAAAACCAAAATAAACCCAAACCTCTGAGAATCTAACAATGTGTCCTAATGTCCTACAAGTTAACTAAACTATTTATTACTGAAGTACTGTTGTTCTGGTCACCAATTATTTTTTTTATTTAGACCTACTTTGGGCAATGCTATTTTTGCTTTACTGATCAAAGCCACACATACTTTCATTAAATATGCTTTCAACTCTCCTCCTGCATTATGTAGAGAATCTCAATTTTTTATTGCTAGTTAAAAATTACAGTGACAAAGTGTAACACAAGGCTAAAGAAGATTTAAATAAATATAGTTAATAGATGGGAAAACATGCAGAAAAGCATATAAATTATTTTCTAAAGAAAATCGCATCCTGAGATACACACATTTCGCTTTAGATATTGCCCAGGGACACAACATTTCAATCTTGTTATCACTGAAAAGGTTACAGAGCATATAAATGCAAGAGTTCTGAAGGTAAACACTGAGAAAATTGTAAAACCTTACCATATGTAGTGGGGTAAAGAGAAAATGCACGAGATCAGCTGCACTAGGATTTTGGATGTGGAACTTCAACTTGGCCTGAAGGAATAAAACAAATTATACTTTTTAAGAAACATCTAACAATTAAGACAATAAATAGCACATTTCAGCACTACTGGGATTTCCACAGCCAAATGCCATGACTTGTGAAGAAGCACCTCCTTTGGAAATTTGTCACCTCCTACTCCCATTAGTATTCTGTGAGTTCTCCAAATCAAACCGAGTTATCCTTCTCTACTCACTTGTTCTAGCAATGCTCATAACCATTCACAGATTTATTACATTATTCCTGAGGCTGAAGTTATTCCTTTGAGCATTCCTGTCCACCCTGCACCTTTTCCAATTTTGCTACACTGGCAAAAAATGAGGCCAGGTAACATAATGGCATATTGATGCTATTTATTATTTTTCTGGGGTTTTTTTCCCCCGAGGGTTTTTACCATTTGCTTGGTTGATCACTGAACACAGATGTCTTTCTCCCAGGAATCTCAATTACATCAACATTTTGTTCTGATTTGTTTAATATATGAGATTTTTCCTCACCAGTCCATCCATGACATCCATGATAGAATTACATCTATCACTTTCTCTGTTTTAATAAGATATTCCTACAAAAGACCTCTGAGATCATCAAGTCCAACATATGACCAAACACCACCATAAAAAAATATTCTGAAAAACCCAAACCATTAAAATTCACTGACATTGCTTCTTGGAGGACTTCTTTTATCTACTGCTCAGCCATTGGCTTTGCAGGCTCCAGAAATAAGAAGCCCAAATGTGCTTTAAGAGCTATAGGAGGTTTTATTGCAGTTTGCCATCTGTTCCTCAAACTGCTCTTGGCCACCCTGGCTCTCTTTACCATCCAAACGTCCCTCCAAATGAAGAAAGGAGGAGGAGGATGTGTTTTTACTTCTAATAACTTCCTATGCATTGTTCCTCGGTCATAACAACTTACTCTCAGTCTATATAAAGTTTTTTGACAGATGGTAGGCATTTCTGGAAGCTTCCAGCATGTAGTTTTAAAACCATTTCCACTCTACTCTTCTAGCTGTTGTTTTTATTTTTAAACCAGATTCTTCATTTGATCAGCTCTCCTTGTCTGACATAAAGCACAGACTGCAGGCTTTTGTTGCTCTGCAGAAGTGCTGAAGTGATTGCCACAGCTCACACCAACACAGAGCCAGAACCAGTCCTGGATGCTGCTGAGCAGCAAAAGAGGAGCTGAGACTTTCCCTGCATGGAAGATAAAGATTCAAAGATGCACAGATTGTTCTTGGGTAAAAAACACTCATTTAAATGCAGAATGTGATAAAAGGAATTGAAAAAGCCCTGGACATTCCACCTTTTACTGAGAAGGTTAAGCATGTTCCAAGACATTCATCCTCCCTCAAAACAGCAATCCCTTAAGGTCAGAACCGCAACACTTGATGCAGCTTTTTGTTTGTTTTTTTTTTAAAAAAGCTATTTTTAACATGTCCAAATATTTCCTACAGCCCTGCAATCAGAATTCATTCCCTTAGAGGAAGAAGAAAGCTGATTTGAGTCAGTGAATGCAAGAACAGCTTTCCCCACCGGCACAGCCTCCCCAGCATTGGAAGGGACAGTGAGTGTGTGACAAAGGCTGGGGAGGTGTCCCCTCCTGCCGCCCTGAACAGGAGATTCCCTCCTGCAGAGGAGGAGAAGGCTCTTGGATCATCATCTCTGCTCTCTGAGAAGCTGCACAGAGACAGCAATTATTGGATGTGGTGCTCTCAGGAGGAAGGTGCTGGGCAATGATGGCAGCAAGCACAGGGAACAAAACCCTAATAATGTGGGCACAGCTGAACAAAACCCTAATAATGTGGGCACAGCTGAATAAAACCCTAATAATGTGGGCACAGCGAATAAAACCCTAATAATGTGGGCACAGCCGAATAAAACCAAACCACGGCCACAGCTGGTGGTGCTGTGAGCCCCACAGACCTCCCTAGGAATCCTCTCATGATTCAAAATCCAATTTCCCAAGGAAAAGGCTTTAAAGAATCGTGGAAACGAGAAACACAGCAGTGCTGGAGATGAACTGTGCTCATGTAGTCATTGTAGAGAGCGTGAGCAGCAGCAGCCCAAGGCTCCAGGCCAGGGGTGGCCACCCTGCTCTCGCCCAGGTCCCAGAGCCACTGGAACTCACCAGAAGATTGAAGCCATGCTTGAACTTTTGGAAGCAGTCAACAAATTCATCTGGAGGCGGTGGCTTTGCACGGAGAGTAAGAACACCCTCTGGTGAACAAAATCAGATTTTTATATATCCATTCATGTGTGTATAACTTCTATAAACACTTCAGATATAGTAAACATGTAAATACATAATAAATTTACCATCTTAGAGAATTGAGTAAATACAGAACCAAGGCAGGAGCATGTTCTGTGGTCATGTCTCTAATTAGTCACTCCCCACTGACTCCAAGCAAGTGATTTTCATAGATTTCCCTCTAAGAATATACTGCATAGGAACTTCTGTGCTCAAATTCAGAGAAAATTGCTACACCAATAAAAAACAGCACAAGAAGTCATACTTCCTAGCTCCTTCAGTGATCCTTAGAGAAACAGAATTGTGTGCAGTAAGAACTCCTACCTCCAGGTCCTTTCTTTTTACTTTTTTTAGTTTTCTTCCTCTTCGAAAGTTCAGCAAATGCTTCAGCAGCTTTTTGAAGTTTGGTAACAAAATACTCTATGTCATCCAAAATATGATTCAGAATTTGCTATGGAAGAAAAAAAAAAAAAAAGTTTCTCTACAGAATCTATAAAACAAATACTCCAGAAGTTGAAATCCAGACTCTCAGACACCAAAGGCTGCCTTGGAACAAATTCCATGCTGGAACACTCCATATTTACATTCCTTGTGTTTTTAACTTTACACACCTGTGGAAAAAAAAACCTTAGGGCTGCTGGAAGTTTTTAAAATGTGTGTAACAAGACTGTTAAATTCAGATTGCAATTACTCAATTTGTTTCTACATTGCATTTTCGCTGAGAGCACATGAAAAGATCTAATTATTTGAATGGACAGGATTTTTGTAAAGAGTATAACTTCATCATCTCCGTTAGTACTGAGCATTAAGCTGCTTGGTGAAGCTCTCTGCAAATTAAGCTGTCTGTAGAGAAGTGCTCTTTGAAGAATTGATTTCAAAGAGTAACTGGAGGAGAATGAATGAAGCCCGGGGGGAACACAAATACACGAATTCCAGCAGGTCCCAACGTGCTTTTCTCAAGACCCTCTGGTGCTGCTGAGGGCAACAGCAGAGTGGAAAAGCAGAGAGTTCCCAGGGACACACGGGGCAATATTTGATCTTGCTCATGGCACAGAACATGCCCAGTGCTGCTGCCCACAGACAAGAGCGCTTTAAGTTACAAATAAACATGGTCCACCTATCTTCAGAAATGATCATGTTTATTTTCCAGATATTACACATATCCTAGTCCTGCTAAACTGATAGAATTTTTTATCCTTACGTAGTTTGGTCTACTTAAAAAATTACAATTTGTATTTCCAGCTCTTCACAGCTGAAAACTTTTCATCAACATTCAGCACTCAGTGTGTCCGTTCTTATTTTCTCTTTTTAAAAAAGAAATTTAAGAAAAGAAACTACCACCTGTTCATTTTTAGATCCACCACACAAGCAGAGACTGCTTGGAAAGCTTTTCTCCAGAACTGAATTTCCCATGTGGAAAAAGTCTCCCCACAAAGCAGAGCTGCAAAATTTCAGACATTAAGCAACATCATTTGTAGTTTCTCACTTACAACATCTCTGTCAATCCTGGCTGCTATCATCTCTGGTGTTTCCTCCTGCTCAGGGTATTGTCTGTGCTTTTCATCTGCAAAAAAGGGAAGAAGAGATTAAGATGTGCGTATATGTGGAATTAGTATATCAGTATAGAGCAATTTCTATAGAGTTTATGCTTTAAAGTACACTGCTGAAAGGAAAAGACAGACAGAACTGCACCACTCCCTCTGCAAGGACTCCACACAAGCTGAAAATCTTGCATCTTAAGGCCTTACAAGAAAAGCTTTTGTACATGCTTTCAGTCAACTTAACTGCCTAAATGAGGTTAGCTGCAGAAGGGTGGTACCGGGTTTTGAAAAAAAAAAAAAATTCAGCACCAAGCGGCAGATTATAAGTACAATGTAATTAGGAATAATTTTATTTTGCAAAATATACTGAAAGCTACTCCAGTAGAAGCAAGCTATGAACAGAATTCAGAAAAGGTGCAAATGCAAGTAAATGACAAGTCAGATGATGACAGACAGATCCTATTCCCCAGCCCAAGCAGCAGTGGCTTGGGGCACTCCAAACTGCGCTGGGAGCATCAGCATCTCTGCTCGCAGCGAGGGCATGGGGCTGACCTTGTGCAGCCACTTCTGCACACAGCTCCTGCCGTCCCCAAAAAGAGCTCTTCCCAAAGGGTTTCTGTGCCACCACACACCGCAAAGAGCCCTGCCCAGACCCGTGTGGCAGCCCCCAAAACTCACATTCTCCGAATATTCACAGCCCCCAAATACTCACAGTCCCATACTCAAAGCCCCAATCCTCACATTCCCATACTCACACTCCCCAAACTCACAGCCTCAATACTCACACCCCAATTATTCACAGCCCCATACTCACACCCCAAATACTCACATTCCCACACTCAGCCCCGTACTCACACTCGCCCTGCTCCGAGGCCCACGCTGACCACGCTGCCACGCGGCTCCGCACGTCCACCTGTGTCACCGTCCCCGGGGGCACGGGGGCAGGCGCCCGGGGGGGCGGGGGGATGGCACTGTCAGCTTTGGAGATCATCCTGGAGGGACAGCAGAGAGCCCCCGAGGGACACGTGAAGGACAAATGCTCTGTTCTCTGGTGCTTGGTCAGAGAAAATCCGACCAACAAGCCCAAGTTCCCTGACTGATTTGTTTTGTAACAGGGACCTGTTCATCCTCTCTTCATACAAACATATCCATGTTCCCACCTGCAATTTTCCAGTTCTAGTGTAGTTTTAAATACCCTAAGGCAAGAGGTCTTTGAATTCATTCTGAGCTTGATACCAACAGAAAAAAAAACCCCAATCACGGTAGCTCCTGTCATCCATATCCCCCATTCCTTCCCCACAGCTCCATTTAAAGACAAGATCTTCCCCTTAAATTCATCTCTTTATAATTCCATCTCACTCATGGCATTCAACAACATGACCACAAAATATCAAATATTGCTTGGTCTTTGAACACCAAATAACCAAAAAAAAATTTAAAAAAAAAAAAAATTCCTTTCCCCTTCCTTCCTGCAGTTGCTTCTCCATCAACAGCCTCGCAGCACCTCCCCAGTGCCCAGAGCCCCAGGGAGCAGGAGGGTCTCTGCTGTGACCCTTGCCAGCAGGCACAGGATCCAGCAGGAGCATCCAGTGCTCAGCTGCCACCCACATCTGACCCCTGGGCCTCTCAGCCCGCGGAGACTGATATTTCGGATTATTTGTCCCAACAGATGAATTGACCTATATTCTTTCCCCAATTAAATCTCATTAGTTTCCCAGCACATCCAGTGTGTTTGAGCCCCTCTGGATTGCCTCTCTGTGCTCATACCTGGTTTGCAGCAGTCCCTCAAATGGTAAAGTCTATTTATTTAATTTTAAACCTGCAAACAAAGTCAGACACAGCCCAGGTTCTGCTTCGTTTTTATAGGAGTGCCCCTTACTCTGGGAAATCCTCATAAGCTGCACATCTGAATTGAACAGGTATGCAGAACTATTATAAATCCATTCTCATTTTTGTCCAGCAGAGATTCTCTATCTCAACAGAATTATTAGAGGGCTACCATCAGCCTGCAGCTCCATGCTAACATTCTAACAAACTACTACCAGCACCATTCAGAACCCAATATATTTGTGCCTTTGCTTCTTTCCTCTGTTTGCTGCCTCTCATTTCTGTATTAATCTCCTCTAACTCAACATTCTTTCCCCCACATTTTCCAACTGGCAGAGAAGCTTTTGCTACCAGGGAAACAAGAAGTCTTCAGCATCATTAAACAGGCAGGCAGGAAGATTATTCAGTCTTCAGTTGCTGTTTTATTTAACATCTTCAGATCCCAGAACCTTTTAGCATAATCTTATTTACTTGGAGTTATGGGGAATTTGTGTTTTTAATTTAAATTCTGAGCTAGCTGACCCACATGCAGAACTGAGACATGCAATGCCATTCTCTGGCAAGTGGAATTGATCTCAGCTCTTCCCATCACTAAGGTGGACCTGGGAAAGTTGAGACTGACACGATAAATTGCCAGATAATTAGAGATAATTATCAAAGCAAGACCTCTCCATACGGCTTTGGAATCATATTATTAGCTAGAAGAAAAAAACCTCAACTCCCCCAAAAAACCCCAAAGACAGCAGGCAGACCTGGAGAGCTGAATGCTGTCGCGTTATTTGATGGTCCTATACACTGCCAAGAAGTTGGGTTTTTACCTCAGTGTTTCAAGCCTCTTCTTTTGTTTCCCACTTTTGCTGTCACTGATTGCACTTTCAATATCTTCATGAATAAAGGTAGCCTAAGGGGACAGAAGCAGAAAACATCAGGTGTTAGATGTATCCAGATATATGAAATAAAGATCTCCTTGTGCATTTTCTGCAGAGCACCTTTAGATTAGAGAATACCTTACCAAATCCCATTTATTTAAAAGCACTGGGACAAATTACTTTACACATAAACAGAACAAAATCTGGGAGTTGGCATTTTTGTCACTACTGCAACCTCAAGCATTACTATCATACAAGCATGTAACCCAGATCCCAAATTTGTCTGAACAGCTGTAATTACCTCAAGTCAATCACTATTGCATAACCGACTTTTTCCCTCTGCATATGTAATTGTTGCTTGTCTCAAGTATTTTGTTTGTCTCATACCGTGAGAAGAAAATCCACTATAAACAGAAGCAGCACAACTACTATAGATGGCAGCAGCACAAGCATTAAGAAAGCAACTCGTAATAGTACAATTAATTTTTTTTCAGAAAGAATGACAGCCTCCAAGTTCTCTCTGATGTAGAAGAAGATGAATTTTTCAGAACATTTCCTAATCTGTTCGTTCCTGCCACTCCACAACTGCAGGCTGCCTCCACCAGCGGCCCCACAAGTGTAATTTTGATGCATGTCTAGAGCATTATTTTAATAGATCTTGCATTAAATAGGTCATGGCTTCTCGTAGGATTTCCAATGCTCTGTTACACGTCTTCAGCTGACAAATTAATTTGCTACAAAGGCTGTCACAGCCCGGATCTGTCAGAGCCTGGCTCGCTCTGCAAGGACCGTGCCTTTCCTAGAGCCCTCCGAAGGATGTTCCTTTTGGGGAGGAATATGGAACTTCTGCGAGGAACAGAGCACATTGTTGAATTTAGGATCCAGGGGGATTAAGGGACTTTTCAGGCTATTATGGACTGCGCTACAGAATATTTATGAGGGATATGTTAAGATTACAGAATTAATAGAAAAAACTTTAGGGGATCAAAGGAACTTAAACCCAGAAGAATTCCATTAATCCAATACTCTTGGTACTTAGAATTTAAATATTTTCTTGTTTATAAAATATTAGAATGCCCCAAATAGTATTGATTTTAACTATTTTTTATTGCTGAGGCTCTTGGGGTTGCTTGTAATGCGTAACAAAAGCAAGGGAAAGCCAACAGAGAGAGACCTAAACTTTCAAAACCGGAAAAGTTTCATGGGTAATGAAAAAATCCAGAGTACGGCCACAGACTCACACAATATTGAGAACAAAGGGAGATCCTGGACTTCCAAGTCCTGCTTACGTACTCTGTATTTTTATGTGTGCACAGAGGAACTACTTCAAAAATGAAGTTAAAAGAGACCAACTCTACACGTTGGGGAGCTGGGTGCAAACACCTCAAAAGGGATCCCTGCCTTATTTTACATAATAACACCTGAACTTCTGACAGGATCCCACTTTGCTTTAAAACAGCAAATTCTGTGCAACAGATCCCACAGCAACTCATCATCCTCACAGCACTCTCACTGTGCCAATTCCGAAACTGTTGCACAGTGTAATTAACAATCTGTTGTTTCAAGACAATGATACAAACTACTACAGAGGAATTAAAAAATCCCCATGAAATTGTCAACTAGGATTACAGAGAATTTAAAAAAAAAATTAAAATGTATAACCTCAGAAATAAAGAAGTATTGTAGAATACATTAAAAAATTACACTTAATTTCAATTAAGTGTAAAATATTAAAATATTACCTTCAATTACTTGAAGGAAATATTTTAATCAGCGACAATCAGTCTCTCTCTTTGTTTTGCCCCTCCTGCAAAGAATATTTTGCCTTTCAAGATCTCTCCAGCAGAGCAGAGTTGTAGAAAAGTGAGAATGTGGAGGACGTTTAATCGTTCAGTGATAGAAAGAAAAAGTAGGTAAGACTTAGGGCTCAGATGAGCTCTTTGCAGATTACAAAATAAATTTGAGATAAATTATTTGACAGCACTTTTTTCAGAAGTGTGAATGCAAGCCATAGACATTGGCCAGAGCTTTGTACATTTGCAAACCGAAATGAACAGTTCCAGAGCCCGAGAATCAATATTTACAGTGAGGACAGATTTGAACACACCCCAAGGATTCAGCTCACACACTCCATTACTCTCATGCAATGCACACCACACCACATTTACTAACACACTACAGGCAGTGCTGATATCATAAGTGCATTAAACTTAGAGCACATTTATAAGAATAAAAGTACAGAATTATTTTCTATCAATCAGCTCATTATTCACTGTATGATGAATCCATAAAACCTCCCCTATTCAAATAAGTCATAGCAGATCTCCATTATGATCTTACCTTAATTTCATCACACTGGAAAAGATGCAAATCAGGCTTGTTTTGGGTTGGCTCTTTACACACTAATGCAAGAATTGAATTGTAGTTGCATGCATTCATCACAGCTTGGCAATGCTGAATTGTGCTTAAAGGGAAATTCTCCAGTTCATTCTGTCAGAAGAGGAAAGAAAAAAAAGGAAACACAAAATACCACCTTACTATACAGAATCCTGATCTCAGAAAAACTGCACGAGCTAAAAAGGGGAAGTGATAATCAGCTAATTAAAATCCTCAGTCTCACATACATCGTTTTGCTGATCGCTCCCTTCTTCTCTCCCTCTGAAAATGAGACTGTCACTCACAGATCTTACCTTTGATTCCAAGTCCACCAAGCTGACAGCTTTGTCATCCACTTGAAGAATCATGTCTTGAGTCCACACTTTGCCTTTGGCATCCAACAATTTCAGCTTCCTTATTCCATCATCCACCGTAATCATTGCCTCTTTTCGGTCCAGAACAAAGGTGGTCAAGTGCTAGTGAACGAGACATACATTTAAAAAAAATTATGATTGCAATTTTCCCTATTGTTCAGGAGTGTCAGTATTTAAATTGCCAGGAAGGAGCAACACAAATTATTCATGAGCAAAACTGCCTTTGCACATGACAGAGCCCACCTCTGAGCCATGAGCAGGGCTCTTTAGTCCATAATGTCACTTTAAGTCAACTTATTTTTGTAGCTTTTTGACACCCACTGTCACCTCCTCACTACTGTAAGCACTTAGACCTGACGGCACATTCTGACACCCTTCAGGTATCAAAGCTAGAATTAAACACGAGTTTTAATTAGCTTTTTTGAGGAGTGCAAAGCTGTCTCTCTTGGCAAGCTGAACGCAGGAGGTGCCAGCAGAAGCTCCATGCCAATGTGGCCCCAGCACCGCCCCGACCTGGAGTGTCCTCAGGTCCCCCAGAGCTGCCAGGTCCTGCCGAGGGCCACCAGGATGGGCTGGGGCTGACGGGGACACCATTTGGACGGGCTGGCACTGTGTGTGCAGCACGGGAGAAAACTGCCACTGCTCTTTGTGTGCAGCACAGGAAAGAACAGTCACTACTTCTGCTCACCATCAACTTGGAATATTCTCCAGCTTCAATTAATGGCCCAGGAACTACACATCACCTCTCAAACATCACCTCAGCTCGCCTCCCTGGCACTATGATTGTGGCAATCTCCCCCTCAGCACGCCAACGGTGCACAAAATTATTTCATTTCATTTTGGCATAAATCCACCTTCACGTTTTGGGGCTAACGCTCACTCAATGTTTAATACATGCCTGCATATCTGTCTTCCAAATAGCTTTAAAGAATTAAAAAGGAAAATAATAAAAAATAATTGATTTCTTTCTTCTATTACAGGATAAGAGCACTTAGCAATTACAGATAAGGACGCAAGTGTAAGCTGCATATAATCCAAGCATTTAAAAGAAGTAACGTGAAACAAACTCTGCGCTGGCTGCTTACCCAGGAGTGCTTAGGTTCCAAATGCAAGTGTTAATTGTTACAGGACCAAAAGCGCTATGAAGCAGCCACACAAAAATAGACAGGCAATGGGAAGCAACACGTGTGTCCATTTGCAAGCTGGCCATAGGAGTGAGGCATTTGAAATTAAGTCTTCTGCAGATGATCTCACAACTCACAGATGATTTAAAGCCCAGCAAAAGGAGCTGAGGATCTGCGGTGTTTGCAAGGCTTGGCTCAACCCCTGACAGGGGTCTGACGGCAGCAGGGAAAGTCTGAGCCAAAGCAAGGCTGCAAAAAGAGGCAGTGCATTCCAAAGCACTTCCCAGGATCCAGACAGGCACTGAGGCTCGCTCTGGTGAGTATTGCATGTGTGAGAGCAGCAGGAATTGTGCAGAGCAGCTCAGGGCAGCAGGGCACGCTTGGCTCTGCTCGCTGGGGAAGGTCTGGGCAGGCAGAATGTGCTCAGCTCTTACGTGTTCAGCTCTTGGGGCTCTGAGGGTTAACGCTCAGCACTTTATGAATATTCCAACACCTCTGCTGATTGTATCTGATCAGAGTATTAGTTTTAAATATCACCCGGCGTGCCCTGCCAGCAGCACAGCAGTGCTCAGCTCTGCGCAAAGGCAGGTTCAGAGGCAGGGCAGTGCCAGGGCTGAACTGACACCCTGCGAGGAGCCCTGTCCGTGTGCCAAGCTGCACACAGCCCTGCCCACAGCCTCCACACCCAAATATCAGCTCACTGAGGCAAAGCCAGCTCAGTGTAATCCCTTCTGAAGTGGCCCCAGGCTGGCGGGATATTTCGGAAGATGCATGTGCCTCCCAGCAGATATACCCTCAGCAAACACACAAAAATAACCGCGTGTAACTCAAAGCTGCAATGGGGATCACTCATCTCACCTCTACGTGATACCGTGACGTCTCAGATATGCTGCTGACACTGTCTCGTGCATAATTCTTCCTTTGTTCTAGAGATGGGAGGAAAAGAAAGAGTAATTATTCATTCCATGTCTTATCCTGATGCTTTGACTATTTCCCATGGACACTTTGGACAAGTTGGATATATGAGGAGAGCAGATAAGCTGTGGCTGATTTGTGTATTTCGGCAGAAAATGCCTCCACCCCCACAGGGCCGAGCACAAGGAGCATTCCTGCGTCACCAGCGCGAGCAGAGAGCTGCTGGGGCAGACACAAGGCACTCATCTCACCGAGAGCCAGGACAGCAAGGGGAGCACGGAAACACTTCCCTGGGCAGCTGATCATGGAAATCTCTGGCTCTCTGCTTCAGGAGCAGTGTGGGAACTGCACTGGGCTCACTGTGTTTGTGTGAATGCCTTCAAAGCAAGAGCATTTCTGATATATTCAAATACTTATGTAAAATCTGCAAGACAACAAAGCCACACACACAAAAAAGACCTGACTCATCCTTTATTTCTTCCTAAAGTATTCAATTCATTGAATTGCTAATGCAGGAATATGCATGGAAATAAAAATACACACACCAAAACATCTCCAAACAGAAATATTTTTCAGCTAAGAAGATACAATGCTGCAAAACCAGAAACATCGTGTGCCTTTTACTCTGTGCAATAGATCCACGATAAACCAGGAGATGAGGGGGAGAAGAAAGACGAAGACACAACACACACCCACACCATAAAATAATGAATTTGGATGAATGCCGAAGAATACTTTTCAACTCTAGTGGAAAAAGATTGAATGCAATATTTGGAAGGTTTGGTTTTGTTTTTTTTTTTTTTTAAGTGCCTGATCTGGAACACCAGGAACTTTGTTTTGAAAAAGTCATTAGGTGACATGGCTGAGAGAGGTCTAAGGAAACTCTGGAAGCAGACAATTCTTTTTTCTATAGTTCATAAAAAATCTTGATTTTTGATCTTAAAGTAAAATAAACAGCTTGATTTTGTTCAGAAGGAAAGTACCTGATGTACATACAAAATACATCAATTTCATCACACCTGGAGCAGTTGGAGGTGAAACGAAAGTGCTGCTGTTGACAGGAGGGTTGAGTTACTTTCTGCAAAATAAAAAAATGCTAAGTGCTAAGGCACTGCCAAGCACATGGTCTGTGCCACACCAAGATCTGCAGTGAGGACACCACAAAGTTCCTTCTGTGACCAGAGCTCCTCCGCAGAGGAATTCCAGTGCAGACAAAGACAGCAGCGCCCTCATTCTCAGAAATCACTTGCAGAGGCATTTGTCACGTGCTATAAACACACCATCATCCCTCCCCTGCTCAGTGATTTCCACCAAAACCAAGATGCTGAAGTGCATCACTGGTGTGAGGCCCCTCCACGGTGACAAATGCCACTCGTGGGGCAGAGCCACCCCAGCCCTGCACAGCTCTCCCGCAGCTTCAGCAGGAGAGGTGTGCACTGCAAACAGACCCAAGAACACACAGACAGGAGAGCTTTTAGCCAGGGGTGTGAATATTGCAAAATAGATACCTTACTTTCACTATCCATTGCTCTGAAATCGCAGGGCAGAGGATCAGTATGGATTATTCCATCTGTATCTGCTATTTCTGCTTTTGCAGCATGTTACTTAAATTATTTTTTCGGCTGATTGACTTTTTAACCACAACACACACACATGCACACCCCAAGAGCACAGTCAGGAAAGCAGCACTGGCTGATTCGCTACCTTTCTTTTTTTGTTTGGATGATGATCTGAAGAAGTAAAGTCCATCTGTTCCTAACAAAACAAGGGGATTAAAAAGCAGTATCTAGTTTAATCCCATAGAATTATTTGCATCTCTAAGGGGATCAGTTAGCAGTCTTCTGCTATGGACTGTAAATGATACTTAAATACTGTCCAGTAAAAAAAAAAAAAGCTTTAAACAAACACACAAATAAAATTACTTGTTTCAATTAACAATGCACCAAATACTCAGTTTTGAGTGTTATCTTCTTTTAGGTGATCCAAACTGTAAGTTTTATGCTATTAAATTTAACAAGCATAAGAAAGTTTACATCCACTGTAAAATTTATAAATGCTGCAAACAGTAGCAGCTGGAGTTGCTCTAAATAAAGAAAGAAAGTCTGGCATATGTAGAGGCTCCAAAGGAATTAAAAAGCAGAGAGCAAACTTTGCAAGAGATTCCTTACTCTGCTTCACGCAAGTTTAGTCCTGTGTTAAGATAGGAATCTCAAACCCATGGCAGCACAGATGAGCAGATCCCATCCCAGAGCAGCTCAGATGAGCAGATCCCATTCCAAAGCAGCACAGGACTCCCAGCAGATAGGACAGAGATGCTCAGCACACTCTGCACGCTGAGAACAGCAGTGCAAATCTGTGGCTGCCTGCGCTTCAGCCATCTCCATCTCCATCTCCATCTCCATCTCCATCTCCATCTCCATCTCCGTCTCCATCTCCATCTCCATCTCCATCTCCATCCATCAGCTTTCGTTCCTTGCTTTTGCCCTCCCCATTCTCCCACTCTGCTGCAGAGAGGGGATGGGGAATGAGCAGCACATGGCAGGGGTCAGCCCCGACAGGAAAACAAACCAATGGTTTGTGTGCTCTGTTTCTCTCTCCTAATCCTCCCCATCGATCTCAGCCTCTCACAGGTCCCTTCATGCATGAAGAGACTATTGAAGCTGAAGTGAAATACTACAATATCCGATAGGATGCATAAAACCATCAAAAGATGAATAAAACTATCAAAATTCCTGAGGTTTTTTAATATACTCTACTCATTACAGCTCTTACATCCACCACTTAAAACACAGTGCAGCCTTAATGCCAGCTTAGCTAAACTCTGCTGGTGTGCTGCTCACCATTTACATAAAGGATTTTCCCTCTGGTAAAAGAAAAAATATAAAAGAGGATCATGGCAAAAGACACTTGAGTTAAATTCTTAATCACAATCTATAACAAATGCAACCCAGAAGAATGTGATTAAAATGAAATCTCTTACAACACAATGGCAATAAAGTGAACAACAGCACAGCATTTCACTTACAGGACCTGAATCTAAGATCTACTAGCTACTAAAGCTTCTAAAGGAACAGGAACACTGATCTACAGAGATCTACATTTCTGTTCCTGATGTCTGATGGGGACAGATGTTACTGCAATTCATGTTTTGTGAAATTACTGAATTCAAAGGAACAGAGCATGTTTCTGCTTTCAGGTGTTGAAAGCTACTGGTTTTATTTTCAATTTTGAAAGCATCCAAACCACCAGGAAAGAAAAAGCAACCTCTTAACCAAAGCCTTTTATCCAAGTTAAAGCCACTACCAGCGCGTACATGGCACAGATAAACAGGACTGTAGACTGCTCTGAAATTTGATAGCAGCCCATAGGGACATGGAATGAATCCTGCAGTGACAGTATGAAATAATTCCACACATCATCAAGCTGAAAAGCCCAACACTTAGTTACTCCCATTCATCTGCATGGGACTGACTGCTGATACCCTTTTAAGAATAAATTGCAGCACAGCTGGAAAAAAGTCAGCTTGAGGCAGAGCGAAGTGCACGAGACGTGCCCTAAACATCCAGGGACAAAGGTCAAAACCTGAGTTCAAAACAAATCTCCTTTTCAGAGCAGCAAACACTATCACTTTCAGAGACTGATGCCATGAGCTTCTCTCTGCCGGCTGCGTGGAGCAGCTGTCAGAGGAAGTGTGCTGTTGGGAAGTCAATTGTCAGCTTAATTTGAGAATCAAACACTACAGGCATGTGGCAGGGATGGCTGCTTTCGCTGGGCTCCTTTATTTACCTGTCTGAGCTGCCTGACCTGCCCCTGGATGTGCTACCCTGCAGTTCTTGCTCTGAACGAGGCACACGAGCAATGAAAAACACCCAGGCCATTCCTTCACCTCCCAGCCCTCATCACAGCCACGAGAGAATAAACCAGAGAATAAACCAGAGAATAAACCAGAGAATAAACGAGAGAATAAACGAGAGAATGAACGAGAGAATAAACCAGAGAATAAACCAGAGAATAAACGAGAGAATAAACGAGAGAATGAACGAGAGAATGAACGAGAGAAGAAACGAGAGAAGAAACGAGAGAAGAAACGAGAGAATGAACGAGAGAAGAAACCAGAGAATAAACTCGCTGTACAAAACACTCAGCCTTCCCTAAAGCGCTGTGAGGACAATTTCAGCAGCACTTTCACCTCTGTGCTGTTCAACCAAATGCCAGTCTGAGGCAGCTCCTGGGCCATTCCTGCCGAGGAGTGAGGCTGCTCCAGGCTGGCACATCCCAGTACATCCCAGCACAGCGCAGCACATCCCAGTACATCCCAGTACATCCCAGTACATCCCAGCACAGCCCAGCACATCCCAGTATATCCCAGTACATCCCAGTACATCCTAGCACACCCCAGTACATCCCAGCACACCCCAGTACATCCCAGCACATCCCAGCACATCCCAGCACAGCCCAGCACAGCCCAGTACATCCCAGCACAGCCCAGTACATCCCAGCACATCCCAGCACATCCCAGCACATCCCAGTACATCCCAGCACATCCCAGGACTGCTGAGAGCTGCTCAGGACACACGGAGAAGCCAATGCCAGAACAACCCACGACAGCACGACCCAAAACCTATTCCAGATGGGAAGATCAGCGAGCAAACGATGAATTAAACCCCACAAGATGTGCAAAGGACACCTTCCCTCACGGCTCAGAGACAGATCTGTCATGCAGACAGAAAACGGTTCATTTCAGGAAGGAAATGAGTGAAAACAAAGGGATTATTTGACACAGGAAAAAAGGCAATTGCGAGGAAGTTTTTGCTATGGGACAGGCACACTGCAGACACTGCTGGCTCCGGTCTGGGGTTGAGCTGAGCTGTTTTAACTCCAATCACATCCCAGCCCCTTTCCCTCAGCACTGCGGCCAAGCCTCTGTCTGATGGCTGAGCACCCACGAATCGCCTCAAAAATGGGAGCTGAGACACAAACTGCGTGCCAGGACACAAACACGCCGCGGTACAGATGTAAACACACACTGAGAACAATGGGCAATCATGAGGAGTAAAAACAGGTAGTAGTAATAATAATAATTATGACAATAATAATAATAATAATTATTATTATTGTGGTTGTTATCATCATCATCATATAATAATAGTAGTAGTAATAATAATAATAATAATGCTTATTTTAATTTAGTCTTTACAGTGCTTGGAATTAACTGAGTTCAAGATCAAGTGGTCACTTGGGTACCATTTTCACTTGTTGACAGTCATGAATAGGTGGCTTGGTCCAAATGACACTCAGATTTTCCAAGAAAAGGAACTTTCTCATGGGCAAAGTTTGCTGCTAATGTCACATTGTCACATTTTAGCAAAACAAAAAAAAACACAGACAATTTTACTTTTACAGTAAAATTATATATATTTTTTCCAGTATAACTGAACCTATTAAATGCATGAGCTTTCTGTATTAACCTAAATAAAATACGTAAATTTAAAATACATGTACATAACAAAATATAAAAAGAAAGCTAAGGCAGCTTCCTCCTGCTTTATAGGATTTCAGTCTGACTAATCTCAAATAAAATACTTTAGTCAGTTATTAATTATAAATAAAATACTTTGCAATGAATATTTTTAACGCATTTTAACAATTGCAGCATCACTCAGCTGCTTTGCACCCCCTTTGGGTCAGAATGCACAAAAAATTGAACACCACTAAAGAAGATGATGCACATGTGGGATACAGCAGAACAGTAACTTGGTTGCTAAAAATTAGGAAAATATAATTGCCCTGAATTTGAGAAAGTTTTTAGGTGTTTTCCTTGTTTTCTCCAGCTCATGTATGTGGTGATAGCAACAACCTAGTTCTTTATGTGAACAAAACAGAGCAGAAGTAGCAAAATGTGCAAACTGCACTCCAGAAGCTGTGCCAACACACATCCACTTGGAGCTCCAGAAAAACCAATTCTCTCACTCCATTCAGCTCCTGGCAGCTGCGGGAGCAGCTCTGTGATAAATCAGCAGCACAAGGGAGCCAAGGACAAGGATTCCTTTTCCAGGAGCCACCACACAGCAGCTTCATGGCAAGCATTTTCAGTAAATACCCGAATTCAATTAAGTGAAAAAATACCATTATGAACATCAAACTGGCTCACTTGTCCCCATCTCCTCCTGGCACATGATTGCCCCATCATGTTTGATATGAAAGAGCTCAGAGATGTTATTTTAAAAGCCCACAAGAATTAAAGGACATGGTTAAGACACTGATACTGCCACACTGTTCAAACCGTGTACTCCTGAAAAATTACAATGATGACATAAAATGAAAAAGAAATCACAACACTCTCATAGCATCTCATAAAGAAATAACCTGCTAGGAGCTTTTTGCAATGTCTCTTGCTGGTTTCGGTTACCACCTACTATTTCTGTCAACACTTGCAATCAGTTTGTTGAGTGAGCCCATTCAGGATGCAGGAATCACTCTTCAAAGAATTCTCCTCAGCTGCAGTTCCTGCCTTCAGCACTGGGTCAGTAACTGACTTGTGTAGCACAGCACTAAAACATTGTGAATTTAAATTTAGAATGATTCAAATGCAACACCATTTTCAGGTTGAATATTAGGGAACACGTTTTCACTGAATGGGCTGTTGAGCATTGGAGCAGGGAAATGCTGGATCCCTCTCCCTGGAGGTGTTTGGAGGTGTCCCTGGGGCACTCAGGGACAGGGGCAGCGCTGGGCTGGAGTGACAGCCAGACTCGATGATCTCAAAGGTCTTTTCCAGCCTAAATGACTCTGAGATCCCAAAGCATGCTGCCATCACTCCCCTAAACTCTGACATCCCTCCTGGCCACCACTGCACCCTGAAGAGGAGGGAGAAAAGATCAGTCACTGCTCGGGATGCGATCAGCACTGCTCTTGGAGCTCTCCAGATGGCTGAGCGGCAGAAGATGCTCCGAGGAAGTGCAGAAGATGCTCCGAGGGAGAGCAGAAGATGCTCCGAGGGGCTCTGCCCAGGACCAGCTCCTTGGGGAAGCCTTGTCCTTCATCCCACCAGCTTTGTCCTTCATCCCATCAGCCTTGTCCTTCATCCCATCAGCCTTGTCCTTCATCCCACCAGCTTTGTCCTTCCATCCTATCAGCTGCACTGACTTTCAGAAGAGCATTTAGCAACAGGCACAAATTACAAACAGAACTCCTCACAGCCTCGCTGCTGCTTCTATTTCCATTAGAGGCACAGATATCAGTGGGATGTACTCACGGCGGAGGAGGATGACCTGAAAATGGAGCAATTTGTCTGGCAAGGAGCAGGACTGCATTTCTCCTGCACGGTGCTTTGGCATTAGGAGAGAGTGTGATCAGCCAAGACAAACACTAGCGTTTGTAGCTGGAGAGTGCAACAAGGCTGAGGCGCTGGTCAGGAGCATCACATCTGACAGCCCCAGAGCCTGCTGCAAAGAGCTGCCAAGCAGGGCTCCAAACCCATTACACAGCTCTCACTGCCATTAATCCTCGTGGCACAGAAGGATGATATTGTAAATGCATTTTCTGCTAGCAGGGCATGAAGCTGGGGAGGCAGAGGCAGGCACAGGTCAAACCAAACCCAAGCACAGCTAAACCCTGAATGCCTTCTCCCTGCGGCATGCCTGAGCTACAGGATCCCTCTGAGTTTTGTGATGAATGTTTTATACATTGCTGCCTTAAAAATTAGCAGGTGAACTTCTCTACTTAGTGAACTGAGCACTTTCTGGTTAGCCTAGCTCGCTTTAGTCGGAATAAAACCACTTTGCTTTTTAGTTTAGTCGATAGGCACACCCATGTGTGTGTACACACACTTTCAGATTAATATGTGTAAAATATTTCCACCATGACACCACAACCAATATTTAAACAGCAGCTTAGCAGAGAAGTTTAGAGACTTTTTGCCACCTTACCATAGAGAGCTTTTGCGCTTGGTCTTGAATTCTGCTCCCTCTCCGCCTGAGCAAACGTTGGGGAGCCATAGCCACTGGAAGAAAACATTTCTGATTATTTTCTGTGTAGATGTATTTGGAACATACAAACAGAAAGAACCCTCCCTTATGTACACACACCTACAACAGCAGTGACAGAGGGAATGACCCTGGGTATTTGTGCTACACCATGAATATAAAGAAGAATGTTTCACTGGGGCTGCAGGCCTTTCTGAGCTCTTTTTTGTTGCATTAATACATCATCATGGTATACAACATGTTATTACACCATAATTCAAGTGACACAATTCACTGTATAATTATAATGACTATAATAACAACAAGAACAATAACACTACTGACTATGCCAAAGAGCTGGGTAGGATTTGGGGGGTTTTTCATGCGTACACAAGCGTTGATTGTTTTTAACAATATTAACTGTTTTTAATGTAAAATTTAAAATAACTGCCATTGTCTTCCACAAATGAAAAGGCAATATGACCACAAGGGTATCGAGAATGAGTCACAGACGAGTGCACCTCAAAGGGACAGCAATATGAGAAGCAAAGCCAACACAGACATCCTGCTCGATACAGAATGTGTGTTCTCTGACATCAGCCAGGCCAGTTCCCATCAGAGCTGTGGCTGAGCCCAGAGCCTGCTCCTGCAGAGGGACATTCCCTCCCCTCCCCAGGCCAGGTGACCTCGCAGGTCACAGCTCTGTCTGCTGGGGCTCAGTCTGCTCCCACAGAGGCCACGGCAGCCTCATCTTTTATAAATAAAAACATTCCCTCAGAGCTAACCTGGAACACCTCGGGCACACACAGACCTCTCCAAGTCACACAATAGGGAAGTTACGGCTGCAGCAATTTATTTTTCTGCTCCGGATGAGTCCGTGCAGTAACAGCTTTCCCTCACACCGACACAAAAATCAGTCAGATGAGATCTGTCGCTTTGGTTCCACGGTTTGCAAACCCCTCACTCTTTTACAGAAAATGCCTTTGCATAATTCCAGTGGGACCTACTAATGATAGCTCTATCTGACTGGAAAACTTAGAGAAGGAAGTACAGCACTATTTTTTGTCCATAAACAGAAAGTCAAAGCCATAGCCTTACTTCATTTGAGGAAAGTAACTTCCATATCCAGCGGGAGGGGTGTTTGATATATGTCCATTCATTTTCACTGTCACTTACGGGGAGAAACAACCTGGGGAAAGAAACAACAGCACATGAATTGAAGTCTCTTAAAAGATGAAGGTTTAATACAGAAGCAATACGAACCTAATGAGAAAATTATGGTTGAAACAGGAACAAAATTGCATTAACAAGCTCAATTGTTATTAACTGCATCCCGGGGATGCCTCAAACACCCGCTATGGAACTTCTCCCAGTCGCAATTTGATCGTTACTGCTTCAAATAATTCATAATTTAGTGAACAAAGCTATTATTTGCGATACAATGGTCTTTAGGAATAGCTTTAGAAATAAAAGGCTCACTAAACAAAGAACAGCATCTACTGCAAAAGTGAACAAGATGTTCCCAATGGCAACTTTATTAGTCAAGCGTGCTTGATTTCAACCCTCAGCTCCTTCCTTTCAAATGAAACTTTTGAAACGACCTTTTGATATATATTCTATGAAACGTATCAGCTGAATTGTTAGAAAGATACATTATCAAAATAAAACACAACTGTTAGCACAAAAGGAAACTTGGACAGCTATTTTGGTACTTAAGAAAACTCTAGGGTTTTGCTGGGGGTTTTTTTGGGGGGGTTTGGTTTTTTATTTGTCTGGTTTTTTGGGGTTTTTTGTTTGGTTTGGTTTAGTTTGGTTTTTGTTTTTGGTTGGTTGGTTTGGGGTGGTTTTTTTGGTTTGTTTTTTTGTTAAGCAGCACTTAACATCCTGAAAGCTTGGCACGGCAAATGAAACCTTTCATATAAAAGCAGTGCTGAAAAGGCCACAATAAAACAGTTTTAAAAATGCCTTCTCCCTTTAATAACATGTCCATTGCAGTTAATAATATGAAGTCCATATGAAGTTTTAGTGGGCACATACTCATTAATTTGGCTTAGTGTATATACATGTATATGTGTGTACATATATTTTTTAATTTTTTTTTTAGTTTATTTAACTTTCTCTGAAGTCTTTGACTGCCCCTTGCAAAACCTCCTGAGTGAAAGAAGCCCATTTCACTTTGGTTCCCCCACAAACACACCCCAAACCCAGCCCTGCCTGGCTGCTCGGAGGCTTTTCATGGAGCGCAGTGCTCAGCGGCTGTGCCCAGTGAATTCCTGCCCGTGCTGAGCACTGCTCCAGTCGTCAGCAATTACAGCCTTTGGGCAGCACCCTGAAATTGTCCCACAACTCCAAAGGACACAAGTACTCATTTTCCCAGCAGGATCTGCCAGCTCTCTGTGCACTCCCTGTTCCAGGGCTGCTCTCCAGCCCGGCGGCACTGAGCTCCTCAGCACTGTCAGTTTTGAATTCTGAGCATCGCAGCCACGCTCACTTTGCTGCCCTGGGATTATCTTCTCAAGAGCCACGAGATCCAAAACACACAAATTATCTCCACTGCTCTTCGCTAACCCCACTTTACTCTACTCTCCATGCACACATTGTTTAAAATAGCACTTATTTAATAATTCTCTTTGCCATAATCTTTCATGATTTGTAATCTTTCTCATAGCCCTATTCATAACAAATTCTGCACCTATCTGCCTTAAATTGAGAACTGGGGAAAAAAAACCCAAACCCCTGGTTTAAAACTCTCTCAGAATAATTCCACTGCTCTGACATCTTAATCTGACAAATACTTGGCTTGTATTTGTATTCACTCAATTTCATGGAAGTGGTGAAACAGATATTTTAAGTGGAAGGAATGTAATATATTAGAATTTCAAGCTTCAGCCTTTGAAGTCAGCACGACACTGAGTTTTAAGGCGGCAGTGAAGCCGAGCTGCAGATTTTCACATTGGGGAAGGAAAATACATCTCATGACTAAATACTTGCCCACTGTAAGACATAACACCACTTATATATGAAGAGCTTCAGAATTATATTTTGAATGAAGAGATACTGAAAATCTGAAGTCAAAAATTGTGACTATTTAAAAAAAAAAAATAGAAAAGTCAAGCAGCTTGTTCTGCCAAGCAAACACCAAAGTTTCAGTCAGCTTTAGCTGATATGCAAACCAAACACCACTTGCTATTAGATAGCTGAGGAAAGCCAACAATATTTCCTGTCCCTCAGGGAATTTTCCAGTGCTTTCACAATGCCAGGACAACCACCTCGACACGACAACTTCAAGAGGCCATGCAACGCTTCTGTCACCTGGTTCAAGAAAGCTCCTGAATGTGAATACAAACAAACCCTTTGCCCTAATTATTTATAATTAGTCCAAATATTTATAACAGCATCAAAAAGCTACTTGTGATTCCCCAAAATCACCAGACAATTTAATCTCTTTCATCCTAAATGCTTCAGAAAAAGAACCCATTTTAGGAAACCTCTTTAATTTCTTTTTTTGTAATTAAGTGCATGATGGAGAAAAGGGGAAAACCACCAAAGGGTAACAGTATGTACAGGGCTTTGTTTATTATTCACCTCTATAGCTTTCTCTGCTGTGTTCCTCATCTCAAATGCTCTTTCATCTCTTACAGCCAGGCAGTCCTGCAGCAAAAGTCAACCCCTGCACACTGCAAAGCCATTGTCAGCCAGGACTCTATTAATAAACTCCACTTCCTCTTTAATCTTCCCTTTCACCTCAGCTCAGCAGGTCACAGCAACCTACACTGCTGCCCCAGACTTTAAAATAAACACCCTTCACAATTAACTGGATCCCTCTTTAATTAGACCTGAAGTATCAACAGTTTATTTGTGAATATGACCAAAAATGGTCATGTCTCAGGATCCTGCAAAAAAAATCATGCCTGCTCTGAAGAAGAAGTATTTTAAACCAGGAAAACTAAATAAGATTTCAAGAGGAAAAAAACCCAAGAAAATAACAATAATAATAATAATAATAATAATAATAATAATAATAACAATATCAAGGTATTTATCTCTAAGTATATTAAAATAATATATAATTAAAACCAGTAAAAAGTAGTTATAAATATTATGTTTTGAAATACAAAAAAACCCACTAAATTATCTCAACAACAAAAAAAATCCACCTAGGACTTCGCTGCTGCCATCAGCTTTATTTTTGAAGGGATGTTGATAGTCAGCAGCTCTGTAAGGACAAGGCTCCAGCCTCTGGAACAGACAAGCCATTCCTGAGACGCTTTGGTCCTTTAGTCGTCGGCAGTGACAATGGCAATGCCAAGCATGGGGAAACAACAACAACAAAAAAATCCACCCCAAAAAATCCCCAAAAACCCAAACAAAAATACCCCTTCCCTAGAAATGCAGAGATACATAATTAGAGAAAATTGGATATTCCAGAGCCTGGTGCTCTTTTCCACTCATGCTGAAGCAGTGAGCCGCAGCCAGTGCAGATCACAGTATCATATGGAAACCAAAAGGGAAACTGCTTAGTGACGCGGGTATTTCAGAAATTATGGAGGAGGAAGGGCTAAGAGGGAAAGGATGCACAGGAAGGAAAAGGAAAGCCAATAATGGCCAGAATGATAATTGCCTGCTGATGAAGAAAAGGTCATTAGTAACAAATCACTGTTATCATGTGCCCTCAAAAGCCCCAGAATTCTCCCCCAGCCAGAGCCCAGGCCCAGGGTGCAACTCCAGCCCAAACAAAAAGCAATTTTTGTGGGCTATCCCAAGGTAATTTATTCCCATTGGATCTGGGGGTGCAGCAATGTCACATAAGGACACGCTCTCCCCACCCTGCCCTTTCCAAAGTGTTACGAAGAACAAAATACCAGCAAAAACCATCGCCGTAGCCATGCCCTGCCGTAACTCACTGTGAATTCAGTAAAATGCCTCTTACTGCCTCCCCACAGCACTGCTGACCTGCAGGATGTACAAACCTGCAGGATTGTACAAACCTCGCTGCCATTTCTCACCTGCTCCTTCCCAAACTATCCTGCTCACCCACACACGCTCTCCCTACTCGTGCTGCATTTTTCCATGGTTTCTCCTGGTGCCTGCCTTGCTCTGACCATCACTCTCTGTTTGTATCCTCACTCCAGCCCCAGGTTTCACCTTGGGGAGCTCCTGCAGGAGTGCATCCTCTGGAGCCAGACAGAAGGATCTGCTGCCTCTGCTCCAGGGCTCGCCGAGCAGCACAGCCAAGAGCAAACACGAGTTCTGCTGCTTGTTCCGCATCCTGCCTCGAGAGAAACACCGAAATGCACATGAATGCCCAAGTAAGTAATACTTCTGAAATGATCCCCGGGGGTTTCCCATCCTCGGCGCACTGAGAGCACAATTTCTCTGAGAAAATCTGCTCTCGGCTGGGTTGGCAGCAGCTTTGCACTGTCATGGTTCCAGTTTCCCATTGAGAAGATTGGAGCATCCCAAAGCTGGTAGAAAAATGAAAAAATCAATGCAGACAATTGATAGCCAAGCCCTACACGTGCTGCAGTTTCATCCCAAAAGGGATGGACTGGATTTGGCCATGAATGGATTGGCCATGCTGTGACTGTCGGCCCTTTGCCTCTCAGGGCACTCTGTATTTATGGGGTTTGGAGCTTTCTGAGCTGCACAAACTCCAGTATTCACTCCTGAGCCCAAGCACTCTGTATTTATGGGGTTTGGAGCTTTCTGAGCTCTACCAACTCCAGTATTCACTCCTGGGTCCAAGCACCAGGAAACACAGCCATACAATAGCCACATAAAATAATTCTGGAAATGCTGTTTCTTTCAGGGTCCTCTCTGTATTCAGAGCAGTTGTCCAGCGTGGCCATCAGCACTAATTACACCGCATTTTACTTTATGCAGATCTGCCCCGAGCTGCAGCCTGTGCTCAGTGCTGGATGCAATGTTAGCTAACTGCTAAGGAAACCTGGGCGTGGGGAGGAAAGGACTGGATGTGCCTCCCTCTCCTCCCTGAATTTTACTCCTTATAGAAAGCCCAACTCAACCCCAGAATATTATTTACCTATTTGTGTAAGGGGTCAGAGGGGTTGGAGCATTTCAAGCAGCTAAAGACAGTGCCAGACCCAAAACAGAGCTCGGGGCAGGCAGGGGACACTGGCAGAGCACACGGAGTGCTCAGGGGGATTTGTCACATCCTTCTCCCCAGGGCAGTGCAGCAGACACTTCATCAATGCTGCTTTTTCCACTTTCACAAAGCATTCTCATTGGCACTGACACTTCCTGAAAGCTAATATTTTTCCCTCAGCCCCTCACTAAGGACTGTGCTAAATTCATTAGCAGTATTCCTTTCAGCAGGAGGGACAGGACACATTCATTAAGAAAGTTTCTTGTCAAAATTATGAACCAAAGCAGAAGAGTTAATATGCTAATATAGTAGTATAAGTAATATGTATAATATACATACATATTATGCTAATGTATATTATGTATATATATACACTAATGTATATATGTGTGCTAACAATTGTTAGCTAAAAGAGAAGTTTTCCATCGGAAAAACTAACAAGATAAAAAATGCCCTGGAAGTCTCCTTTTTCCTGCTATGATATTTTCCAGTGATTCGCTGTTAAAGAAATATTCTAACAATACAATTAAGACACTGTCTTTTATTTTGAGAAAGGGGAGGAATATGAAGAGCAACAGGAAGAAGTGAATGAATAAAGCTCAGGCAGATCATGTTCACAGCCTCGGCCCTTATTCCTGCCCCACTAATAAAGACCCTGCTTGGAAACAGGTTCCTGCTCTGGCATGGCAACCTACTTCCATCCCTTTCACTCAGGGCTGGGCCATGATTTATAATTAACCATATTGAAAGAAAATAAAACAGCTTTACAGATACAAAAGCTTCAAAGACTTAAAATCCCCATTGCAACAAAGGAACATTAATAAATATGCCAAGCACTGAACCCACCACTCACTGCTATTTTTAATTAACCACCTCATCTAAAGCAACGTGAGTATTAATTACCAAGATCAAGATCATTATGCAGTCCTTGCAGAATGTATCACCCCAGTTGGAATATCTTGTAGGAAAGAAAAAAGGAAGAATAAGGAAATACAGCCCAATAGCCCAAACAAAAAACTCTCCTCACATGCAGAGCAGTCCAGGGAGGAAGGTGTCTGTGGCATATGAAGAAATTTGTAAGGGGAGGTAGAGAAAAGGGATTATAATATACAAAAAAACCCAGTATTTTTGGTGAGTCTACCTCAAGTAGAATAGTGAGCTGGCAAAAAGGACTATTTTTACTCATAAATCCCTATTCCAACATGGCTACAACACACTCAGTATCTCCATCTGAAGAGACATACACAAACCCTTCTCCTAGTTTGGGTTTTTGGTGGGTTTGCTGTTTGCCTTTTTTTTTCCCCTATATTTTAATTTTTTTTAATAAAACCAAAACCTGACAAACCAGAACTGCCTTGGAACTACTTACTGGTGAATTCTGCTGACCTAGCACAGAAACCACAGCTGTATTTCCCTTCTTCGTACCCTCTGATCTTTTTTTTTTTCAGTATTTCCTTGTATTTTTTGTTACGTGATACCTCAAATAACATCATCAGATTTCAAAAGAGGGCACTCCAGACACGAATTCGAAAGTCAGTTTGCAGTGTAGAGCCAACAAACCATCGCTTTAGGAATGCAAACTGCTAAAAACTTCTAAAGTATATAAAGATTAGCAAGACAATGTCTTTAGGTGGTGTCTGTTGGTTTAGATAAGGTTTTCCTCTCATTGTGGCCAAAAATTGAAAGAACTTCCAACACAGTTAAAATAGTGCTGCCTGCTGCCCAAATGGAACTGGCTTAGTCACCCACCCACATTTATTTGCAGGTTTATAACTGTGTCATGACACAGGGACAATATTAATCTGGCGTGGCACAGTTCATAACAAAAGCTGAGCTGGAGCCATATAATGACACACTCCAAGCAGACTATAAAAATCAACATGAAGGAGAAGGAGGAAAAAAGGACAGGAACACTCATCAATACCTCTCTAATTTAGTTTAATAGAAATGTGGCAAGATTTAATTTTTGTTTTCACAAATTTGCTTTCTTCACTTTTGGTGACGTTTCTGAAGTGCCTTAGCTCCTCACAGAGAGAAGCAATTTCTGTGTCTGTAGAAGGTCACAATGTGGAATTCAATGAGACAAAAGAAGCTGAGCAGGACCAACATCCACTGCCATCCTGATCACGGATGGCATTCCTCGACACAGATTTGTTGATTCCATCTGCAGCACAGAACCTCATGTTTCCTTTAAAACCCACCCCTTCTGCTGGAATCTACCATGATTTTACAGGAACCTTACAGAAACTCTGGGGCCTACACAAATCACTTTGTGCTGAATCTGTGGGGGGCACTGCTGCTCCTGAGGTGCCTTCAGATCGCTCCCTCCTGTATTTCTCATTAATAGTAGGAGACATCACAAGAAGGGGCCCACGTGCACAGTGTCCACATGGTAACAGTGAGCCCATAGAGACTCGGAAAATAAGGCAGAGGAGAGAAACGGCAGGGGAAAGCAAATTAACTTTAAAATAAAATTGGAGGATAAGTTGCACTATAAGCTATTCTAAATCCTAGCAGCAGCACTCACTGGCTTTTACAAACCCTGTCCAATTTCGCCATCTATGAAAAAAAATAACCCATAACACCATCACTGAACCAACTGAGATACTCAATTTAATACACTGTAAAAAAAATCACAATTATTGTGTTGTTGCTGAAAAATATGCACGGGGGGTAAAATTTTTTCAATGGAATATTACTTTTCATTTTTTTCCCTTCTACTTGAAATACCTCCTTGACACCAACCAGGTAATCCAAAATAGTTTTCCACTGCACAGCAGAGTGGAGTAGGGATGTGAGGAGAGCTGTGTGAGTGTGTGCCTGAATGGAGGAGGGCAGTCCAGCAGGCAGCAGCTCTGCATCACCCAGCGCTTCCCGGATGGATTTTCCTTCTGACCTAACCTGAAAGAATAACCTTCAGGCACAGCTCCCCGCACTGGGGGCACTGCGATGGGCACTGCCAGCAGCAGAGCTCACCAGCAGCAGAGCTCACCTTTGGGGCACACAGAACCTTTGGGGCACCAAACACCTGAGCAGAGATCTGATCTCTGTTTGCCTGAACGCACACGGAGCCCAAAAAGGGATCACTGCAGCTCAGCAAACCAAGGGCACTGCCAGCAGCAGAGCTCACCTGAAGCTGTGCTCACCTTTGGGGTCACCAAACACCCGAGCAGAGATCTGATCTCTGTTTGCCTGCACACACACAGAGCCCAAGAGGAATCGCAGCAGCTCAGCAAACCAAGGGCATGTCCCACACCTGAGCACGGCAGGTTACCCACGGCCGCGATTATTCAGCACAAAGTGAGTCGAGTGTGACAGAACTCGCTGCACTGAGGTCACAGCTGACTGCAGTCACACCCTGCCACACTATTTACAGTGCCCTTACGTAACTCAGCAATTGTTTCCTGGAAGAAAATGGGCTGGACAATAGCAGATCCCACAATTTGTGGGAAGAAAATAGATTTAAATTTTTGGTGCTTCGTGTTTCTGATTGTCCAGTCCCAACCACTGATGTTTCGCTGTACAGATACAATTTTCTCATCCATTAATCTGCACCAAGCCCTTCCTCCATGTGCATTTCCCTTCAGCAAATGTCATATTTTTGAGGTTTTGTTTTGTTTTAAATTACCTGAATGAAATGCATCATTATAATTTTTTTTCTCAAATCACTTCAAAAACTCACATTTTCAAAAGCAGTCTCTGCTGCGAATGCCCAGGCTTGGAAAGTTTACACGCTTGACTTTCAGAAGGAAAAGTATATATACTTCTTAAAGTTTAAATGCCTTTACAATCACATATTAGGCTTCTAGCAAACATCCAGCGATTAAGAATGACAAAATTAGAAATCTTTATAAAAGATAAATTATAATCAGTGCACAATATTTTTGGCTCAAATTTCCTCAAATTGTGGCCTTTAAATTTTCACATATCGCAAGACAATTCTCCCCAGGAATTTGTCATTGACAGTTACCAAGCCAAATTTAACAAACTGTCACTAGAAAGGGATTCTGAAATGCCACAAGCAGGTATTTTATTGCAATTCCCTCATTTATTTAATTGAAGACATTTGCTGAAACATTTTCAATGTCAAATTTTCTTAGAGCTGATGTCAGCCAGTCTGGGACAGAACCCGAGACACCTTGCCCCCAGGAAGCCTCAGAGGAGCCACACTTTCAGGAAAGCTCCCACAGGTTTTGAAGGAAGACGACTTTCAAGAATCTTTCTGAGCATGAATTTGCTGTTCCTCGATGGGTGCCTTTATTAGAAATAAATGTGAGTGAAAGAAGTGTGGGTGGGAAGGTGGAAGGGAAGGAGGAAGGGAAGGAGGAATGAGGAAGGGAAGGCGCTGAGGAGCCACAGCAGGTGATGCTTTGTGCTCCTGCCCTGGCAGCACTGGCAGCTGAGATGTGACTGTGCCATTCCCTGCCAACCTCTGCCAGAACTGCTCCAGAGGCGATTCCTCTGACCTCAACACTCCCTAAGTGCTCACCTAAAATCTTCCTTCAGGTCGCCCTCCTACAGACCTGAGAAAGGTTAAATCCTTGTGTTTTTACCCTTCAGGTTGGTTCCTCAGCTGCTGGGGACCCTGCAGAGGTGATCCTCCCTGCAGATGCCACTGCTCCCCCAGCACAGGGAGCTGCAGCTTCAGCTGAAACCATCACCCCTCAGACAGTCCTCAGAGCAATGAATGTTATCTTAAAAACGGTTTTCCTTAACGCCCTTATCCTCCTGGCTACACCCATGTGGCCAGAAAACACTGGAGGCCTGAAAGATGCTGCAGAGAAGGAATCCACCGAAAACTGCTGAGGACAAAGCTACCAACAATATAAACAGAGCTTTCTCCCACCGAAGAAATGATGAGGTTTATTATAAAACTACAGCAGCTCCTCCAATGATTAATTTTGTTTATAGAGTTCTGAGTTGCCTAAACTAGAATACATTTTCTATTCCATGAGATTGAGAAGTGTATTTTTCCCTTTTCCAGAAGGCACACTAGATAAACTTTAAACTCGTATCCAGTTTCAAAGGAAAAATATTTGTCCCACACAAAGGCTCTATTCAGCGTCCCTGTTTTTACTACAGTAAGAAAAATAGCTGTGCCCTGGATAATTTGTTCATGTATGCCAATAAAAGCACATTGGACTGCAGCCAGCACTTCCAGCAAGCTCCCAAAGACTTCTGAAGTCCTATGAAAAGCACAACTTTTTTTTCCTCAACTTACCCTTCTCTATTTGCCATTCCCAGAACTTAGTACTTGTTTCCATTACATTCGCCTTTATGTTACTGTGAGAAGCAACTTAAAGAAAAAAAATAAGACTAAAGAATAAACCCAAAGCTTTTGAAGAAGCCCTTTTACGAAAAAGAGCTTTCAGGTATCTTCATACAATGTTTCAAATGTTATGCAAGCACTGGTTTAAACTCCACACTATTTAAAAATTATAAAAGAGACTGAAGCATATTCACATTTCACACATGAAACATATAAAGAGTTATGGAACATACTGACATAAATACTTGGATTTCTGTGCTTCCATGCAGGAATCTGATCAAGAAACTTACTGCTTAATTAGGGCAGGTCTGTGACAGACACAGGGCAAAAAAGAGCTTGGACCAAATTATTGGGAAGTTATTCAGACCAAAGCAATTGCCTGCTCAGATGCGCTGCCCCAAAACTCAATGTTTTTTGAAGGTTTCCCAAACCATCACAGAAAGGGGGCTGCAAAGCAAGGAAGTCATCTCACATCCTCAAGGCAGGAGCAGCTGTGCCAAGGTAATTCCCAAGAAGCAGCACTTCCCAACCCCTTCCCTGCTCCTGGTGAGGGAGGCTATAAACTCCCATTAGCCTTACCCTGGAGCTTTTCTCAAGAAATAATCTAAATCCTTGGTGCACTTTAAACTCACTTGATATCGCTTTTTTCCACAATGTACCCCCCAAAAATACATTCGATTCTTTCTTTTATAAAAGGGAAAAAAAAGGGTAGCAACATGAATCAAATCAGTGTTAACCTGGGCTTATAAAAACCTCCCATCCTCAGTCCTGTCTGAAGAGCTGCTGCCTCCTCTCCCTGCTCACTGCTCACTCAGCCTGCACTGCCCCAGGCCCTCGAGGAGCTGTCCCCTGCCTATCATCTCCTGTTTTTCCAGCCAGGCACTCCAAAGTAAGCAGATGTCAACTTCTGTTTTCCCGCAGGAGCCCACAAGGCAAGTTTCAGGGGGAACAATATTGCAGTTACTTCATCTATATATTATCTTTCATTATCTCAGTGTTTTTCTAAACCATATCCCTTTGCTTCTTGAACTTTGCATAACCTCTACTCTTTCCTCATATTGTTTAATACAGCCATATGCTTTTCTCCTCCTTTTCCTTTTTTTTCCTGCACATCTACAGCAGACTTTCTGGGGGAAAAAAAAAAAAAAAAAAAGTTATTCAAGAAAATATAATTCAAATGTAGACTCAAAAATAGTTCCTGACATTTTCCAAAGTCTTTCCGATGGGGACTAAGCTTCCCACCCACACTGTGACTGTCCTTCATCTGTTTGATTGAGTTGGATGATCAGTGAGAAAATTAACACTGACAATTGTAAATATTGCCTTTCCCAACAGAGACACCAAAAGAATTAGAGGTAGGAATTTTTTTTTTTTTTTTTTGTGGTAATTTATGTTTCCCAGCTATTGCATTAAGCGTTCTGAAAACTCATTCGCAGACAGGTTTAGGTGAAATGGCAGAAGCCACTACTGCTCGAATTGGCTATGCCCTCTTCCCACCTTCCCAAGGATGCAAAAACATGACGCAGAAATCTCAGTTTCTCTGTAGGTGTGTTTGAAATGCAGGGCAGAGGGGCAGGAGCAAGCTGCAGAGCTGAGGCTATGCCCAGCCAGGATTCAGCACAAGGAGAAGTTATTTCGGTGGGACAGCAGAAAGGTGTCTGTGGGGCAGAGCTCACTCTGTCCCCAGAGTGCCCCTGGGTGTGGGGCTGGCTCGGGGTCACCTGAGCCTGGGTCACCCCACCCTGGGTCACTCTGGCCACCCTGGGGGTCACCCATGTCACCCCCTGGGGACACCGGGGCTGTTCTCAGCAGCCACACAGGAGGAACATAGCCACGAACAGGAGCCTTGCAGGGCGTGATGGAACAGAGAGGGCACCAAAGCCTTCCCTGCCCGGGCACAAGGTCAGTGCCCCTCGCCAAAGGCACGGCACAATTAACACTGCTCAGCCTGGCCCAGCCACCTCTGCGCCCTTTGCTGAAGGGACAGCAGCACAGCTGCGCTCCAGAGCACTGAAGGTGACTTTTAGGCAAACAACACATCCAAAAATGTGCTTCCCTTGCCATTATTCTGCTTTGTGACTCTGTTCTCCAAGCACACAAACATCTCAGCCAGCGCCAGGCTCTCAGGTGGTGTGAACAGATATTCACAGCCATTTTCTCTGAACAGAGGCTGAAATACAGAATAAGATCACAGCTCTGATGATGTTGGTGGGTCAAGGATTACAGAATTCAGGGAGAAAGCGATTGGATTCAGCCCTTTTCCTGCTCCAAGACCATCCTCTCGACACAAGCATTCCAAGTTCAGTGCTAGAGCAGCAGCTCCTGAAAACCTTACAGCCAAATGAGAAAAGATGCAGGTGAGACACAGGATTTCCTCTGCCAGCAGAAATGCAGTGCTGAGAGCACAGCCGCCCTGCCCTTCCCCTGCTGCCGTGCTGGCACAGCACTGCTGTCACCCAGGAGCTTCTCTGGAACTCTTTAGGGGCCCTCACTCCTGGATCTCACACCTGCCTGAACAAAGGCAGCTTTGAGACTTGCCAGAAGCCATGCTTATTTGGAATATACCGAGAGCTTATTATCTCAGGGTGGGGAGACAGCTCACACAGCTTTGGGTTGCAAAGAGGGCACTTGTGGTCAATAGTCTCCAAACCCCTCACTGTTTCGAAAGGTCAAGCCCCGTTGCCCCCATCTTCCTCACTGGCTCTTTCCCCAGTGAAGGGCATGGATAGCTCTTTTTCTGAAAGTTCCCAGAGTATTTGAATGCTTCTGCCTGGAACGTATTAGATTTTTGTAAGGGAAGGGATCCATCATTCCACAAGCAGGGAAATCCCAGCAGATGTCTGAACATCTTTTCCTGCTGCCCAGATCGATCGGTGAGCACCAGGGGCTCCTGTGCAGCTCCCTCCTGCCAAATGCCAGCATTATTTAGCAGATGGCCACTTCTCCCCGTGCCCAGGGCTTTCCCCTCCTGGCCCTGCAGGGTTTTAGAGAAGCACAGCTCTGCTCTGCCAGGCTGCACCAGCCCCCCCAGTCCTGCAGCGTGGCCTCCCTCCCTGCTGGGGCTCGGGGCAGGCTGGAGGCTCAGGGGATGCTGAGCATCCCTGCTGCTCTGAACGGAGCAGGAGAGGCACTGCAGCCCAGCACACAGCTCGGGCAGGGACAGAGGGACACAGCGCCCAGGGAGCACAGAGCCAGCGGCAGACATGGCTCTCCTAAAGAATTTGGGTGCCTGTTGTGCAGGGATGGAGGCTAACTCCAAGGACTGCTCAGAACGAGTTTGCAGTGGTTAATAAACAATTTGGGTGTCTGTTGTGCAGCATCCGCACTGCCAGGGATGGAGGCTAACTCCAAGGACTGCTCAGAACGAGCCTGCAGCGGCTAACAAACAATTCTGTACTGCTGCAAAGTGTCCTGAGCACAGCAATCAGCGAAACACCTCCAGAGATGGAGGAGATGGAACTCTTGGACTGCTCTGAAATGCAAATATGGAAACTGTGAGGTCATGCAATTTACATTTTCCTGACAGAAGGCTGCTCTCATCTAGAGCTCTTCTCCTTCTCACACTTCAGAGTGCACCAGGGATGGTGTCCAAAGGATAACACACGAGCTGCAGCAAACTAGCCTCATTAGTACAAAAACTGATGCCAAACTGACCACGAATGCCTTCCCAGAGATTCCCAAACCTCGGAGCAGAGGCAAGGAGCGGCAGAGGTCTCTCAGTCTGACTCACACTGCTGGCCTGGACACGAGAGGGGTCCTCACTCCGAAATGGCCGCTGGACACCTCCCCAGGAGGAGAGCGCAGCGGAGGAGGGCGGAAACATCCACAGCTCCAGATTTATGGGAGAAAAGAAGATTGCACAAAGCTTGAGGAATCTGGGATACGTTTCAAGCCACAAGAGTAACAAAGGAAATTGTAAGCAGCATAATGAATTTTTTGTGTATTTTTGAATTATCCAGAGGGAACGGTATCTCTACAATGTATTTTTCCTACTGTCCACATCCCACAGAACTCAAGTCAGCTGTGCTGTTCTCTACAAACACACAAACAAGGACAGGAAGAAAACCTTGCTTCCACTTAATTCTTCATTCGTGCTTTTTTTTAAACCCCTGCTGAATTTTAATCCCCATATTGTTGCACATAGAAAACAGACACTTGAAAAGTGATTGCTAATACAAGAAGTATTTGGATCAACAGGTCTATATTTAAAATCAAATTACAAAAGCAGAAAAAGAAGTCCATAGGATTTGCAGGAGTAACAGAGCCCTGTCAGAAGACGGAAACAACTTTGAGGAACTATTTGGAAGGGTGGAAGGGATGAAGTCCCAACAGTGTACTGAGGACGGAACTGCCTGCACTCTGAAATAGCTACTCAGAACGGATAATTATTACAAGGCAACCACGAGAAAAGGTAGCAGACAGCATAGACAGGAAGGGAAAGAAAGCTCTGAAAGAGCATCATGAAATGCAAACCAGTCTCTCTCCATAGGATAGCTACAGTTTTCCATTTTATTTCTCTGTTCCGGAGATTTTGGGGGAAGGGGTTGAAGGAACCACAGAGCAGTGAATTGCCCAGATTCCATTAATCTCTTCTAAATACTGATTTTGAAAAATCCTAGTTCCTGAAAATCAAGGTTCTCATATGCAACTAGATGATTCTCAGAAGAAAAAGTAATATTTGGGTGTGCAGTAGTGCATTCAGCTGAATATTCCTGTCATTTTAAACACTCACTTCCAAATGCCTCATTTAATAATTTATTTCACCACAATATGATCACAAGACAAAATCTCACACTGTAATTTGAGCATTGCTGGTCACAGATAAGTCTACTCAGAATACCCACAATATTAATTAGCCTTGCCTGATTAAAAAACCTAAACCATGAGAGATAACTGGCACATTTTGAATTGCCCTAACTTAAAAAACAAAAAAAAAGTAAAAAGGATATTTAATCTTTTCAGAAATTTAAAATCCTGCACTTCATCAGATAATATTGAAAAATTGCATCCTTCCCTGTTTCCTTTGCACTTCCTTTTCTTTGGCTATGAAGTAAAAAAAAAATCTCAATTGCCAAGATCAGGTTAGTCAAGAACAAAACTCAGATGCCCAAAGCTCAGAGTTTGACAGACTTGCAGAATAAATCAATGGAATCAATGAGCTTGAGAGCCTCCTCCCGTCTGGAATTCCTAAACCAAGTTGGAACTAACACATGTCCCCCACATCAGCTTTTGGGGTTTTGACTGTACGGTGTTTATTGTCTCATGCACACAAAAAAGGTGTGCATGGCTTTTAATTCTGGGGTTTTTTCTTGACCATGCTACATGACCACAAGTCCCTGGGAAAGCAATTAAAAGTTAACTGTTATGAAATTACAGCTAAAACCAGTGTAGGTTGAATGAGGTTTCCGTAGAGGTAAAGCTTAATTATTTACAGTTCAGATCCCAAGAGCTCAGGTCCCAAGGTCATTTATTACCGAGAATGAACATAAATCACAGGTTTCTATTTTTGTAGTGCAATCAGCAGCACTCAATACGAGCTGTAAGGTCAGAGGAGATACCCACCCTTAAATAACTCTGTGGGACAGACTTTATGAGTGAAAAACAAGACAGAGGGTAAATATATCTGCTTAAGGAGTGGGGAAGAGCAGGAAGAGCCCACACCCCGTGAGCCAAGCACAGATAAGGGTTTCAGAACCACAACACTGGGGCAGGCACAGCAACGTGGGCTGGCAGCAGCTCCGGACCCAAAAACCATCCCCAGAACCGGCAGGGACCCTGGCCACGGCTGGAGGTGCACCCAGCGGTGCCAAGGGACCCAAAAGTGGTTTGGTTCTTGGGCTGGAAGCCACCCCAGCACCTCCAGAGCTTCACCGCAGCCCCACGGCCCAAAGGGAACTCTCCCTGCATTGGGCAGCTCTCAGCAGCTCCCAAGGCTGGCGGGGGCTGGAAGAACCTGAAAAAAATAATAACCCGAAAAAAATCCCCAGGTGGTTTGGGAGGTTCTAACTTCGTAGTACAGTTATTAATCACACAAGCCAAAAGAGCACAATTTTCAGCACCTCCCTTCTGAAAATAAAGGTAGCTTCAGGTGACCAAGACTGAATATCACAAGATATAAAACATGCACTAATTGCTGTGTTGATCTGACTTTCAAGCAGGTGCAGGTACCATTTAAGACCATACAAGTTCCAAAAGCGTAAGATTCTTCTTCTACCTCAAGGAAAAAAATGCTACACTGTGCACGGGAGTTAAAGCACACTGGAGCACAAATCACCAACTGCAGAATAAACACTTCGGGAGGGCACATGTCATTATAGCCAAGCCATTATACTTGTGTGAATGTCTGCAGCAGCAAAACAAACGCTAAGTTATATGAGGAATGAAAGTTCAATGATTCAGCTGCAAAATTATTATATACAACTGCATCACCAATAAAATCTATTGTTGTAGAAAGTTTTATTCTGGTGAACAAGTGGGATTGCCCTGCTGTTACTGAGTTATTTTTAAATGTGCATAAATGATTAAAAGTGTGTTAATGACCCATCAGAGGTGAAAAAAGCTACAAATTAATCCTTGTTTTACAAGGTGAAACACACATGCTACTTGTGTAGCCTTAACAGCCTTTTCTGTCCAGCTCTCTTTTGAGGAGAGTTAAGAATTTTAAACAACATTCATAACAAATAATTTCCATGACCTATCAATTAGAGAGTGGATTATCAAGACCAGCCAATACTTGAATACCAGCCCATGCAAATATATTGAGTTGCAAAGGAGAGATACATGCTGGATTCCTCTCTCTTTTAGCCTATGAATTACCTTTTGTTTCCGAATTCTGAGCTATGCTCACCAGTTCTGTTACTGCACCATCTGCCCCTTATCTGCACTCTGTTTAAATAACAGTATAAATTGCGGAATAATTCAGGTGGAGTGAACTCTGGAGGTCATCTGATCAAAACAAGACTAACTTGGAAGTTAGACTGAGATAGAATCTCTAATCATGTACAATAATCACAATGACTTCTCCAGCCACCAGAAATACAGAAGTGATCGACAAACAGCTCCCGACCACAATTAAAATAAACTCTCCCATTCTGGTCCCGTTACATCTGAATGGAATCAAGAACACAAGTAAAGGTCTTGGCAAGAGCAGAGCTGCCAACCTGGGACCCAAATGCAGTGCAGCAGCATTTTAAGAAACCTGCTTGGGACAGAGTATCCAGGACAGAGAGCTGCCAGAACCCTGAGGAGCGAGGTGGGGACAGCCTGGAGGGGACAGGCTGGTGGGGGGAACTGAGCAGAGCACTGCTCTGGAGGAGAGAAGCCCAGCTCAGCTGACTAACCCACGGAGAGGCTCCTGGAACCCATTGGGTGCTGGTCCCTGGGGCTGTGGTGGAACTCCAGACCACAACTGAGGACCACTGAGCCACTCAGTGCCTCCCTCCGTCCTCTGGTAGGATGGGGAGGGCAGCCAGGAAAAAGGTAAAACAGATGGACTGAGATAAGGACACTTTAATAACTGAAACAAAGCATAGTAGTAGTAGCAATAATAATAATAATAGCAATGCAATAATAAATTTTCCTAATGAAAAGAGACAAAGAAATGAAAGCCAAGACAAGCGAGGCACGGTTGCTCACCCAGCGCTGCCACACGCTCAGCCTGTCCCCAGCAGCCATGGGCACCTCCCAGCAGCTCCCCCAGCTTATATAGTGCCATGCTATGGAGCATCCCCGTGGCCAGTCCCTGCCAGCCGCCCTGGCCACGCTCCCTGCAGCTCCTGGGGCCTCTCCTGGCTGGCAGAGCATGAGACACTGCACAGTCCTTGACTCAGGGTGAGCTCCGCTTGGCAACAGCCAAAACATCGCTGTGTTATCAATTATTGCCACCCCAGCCCAGAACACAGAACACAGCTCGGTGGGGCTGGCAGGAGGAGAGGAGCTGTGTCCCAGCACACAGAACACAGAACACAGCTCGGTGCTCACCGGCAGGACAAGAGGAGCTGTGTCCCGGCCGAAATTAGGACAGCTGTGGCCCAGAGCTGTCCCTGCAGAGCACACAGAGCTCGGAGCAGCCGTGCCACAGCTGTTCACACATCCCTGCACCGAGGCCTCGCCGTGGGGCCATGGGGAGAGCAGAGATTGAGTTACAGCGAGCTCCATCCTCCGAGCACAGGATGAGCATTCCCACCCCGCACAGACATCTGTCAGGCTGTGAACGGGTGGAACTGCCTGGCACTGGCACAATTCATACACACACACACAGACAGACACTGAAATGAGAGCTGCAGCACCGCAGAGTGCCCTGAGGAGTTTGGATTGTCTCAGGATCTGACACAGCCCGGGCTGCAGTGAGGCTGTGCCAATGCAACAGGCTGAGCATCAATTAATGCTCTGACCATCCCACACCAAGCTTGCCATGCAGGAGCAAACCCTCTGGAGTTAACAAGGAAATGGGCACTGGATTGGAAATGGTCTAAAGGCAGCCTGCATTACGAGGTGTGCCCCAAAGAGAGCAGCAAATTTTGCTGTTCACACTTTGACCACACCGGACAATGGAGGAACTGCTTCTCCACCAGCAACAGCAACAACAAGAACGTTCTGAACAAATTCCAGGTACTTTAGCAAATCACAGCTCTTAAAATGACCCACTGCTCAAAATCCCTCGAGGCTGTAGCGGTTCCTGGCGAACTGAAAACATTTTTCCTTCCACACTTCCTCTCTGCAGTACAGCTGAGTGACCTTGGTGGTGGGAGAAGGTCAGAGCAGACGAAAAAAGAGTCTTTAAAAACACTATTTGATTTTAAGTACTAAATTCACTTTTTAGAGACACAGCCAACTTAACAAAAAACATTTAAGTCTTGCAACTTAAGAAGCAGGAGAACAGCTATTTGAGTCTCCTTGGCCCCCTAAAAATCCCTTCCTGCAAGTCAAGGGAGCAACAGCATGAACAGCCTCAGAAATACCAAACTACTGAAACAAAATCCAAACAACCAAACCAACCAACCCACAGAGGAATGGGGGAAGCAATGGGGTGAGGGGGCTGCTTCTAACGTCACACACCACTCACTTTGTCTGTGTATCACAAACTGAAATAAAACACTTAAAACTTTTGCTGATCACTCTTAGGATTTGTTTCATTTGTATTTTTGCTCTTTCCCAGACTCTTTTTGTCTCCTGTCCTCCACAAAGAAGCAAAACCTGTCCATAGTATGGAAGTGAGTACAGACACCTTCCCCATATCCTGGAGAGGTGACTCCCAAACTTCTGCACAGTCAGGTCTCAGCATTCTTTTTTTTTTTTTTTTAACAGACAAACATCCTTACCTTTGCATTGACTGCTTTGCTATTAAGAGAAACAATCTCAAAGTAATTTTAAACAAAAGTTTACTTTGTGCCACATGTGCCATGCAGACCCAGGGTGTCTCAGAGTCAGAATAAGAGGCTGGACCAGAAGCCAGAGAATATACATTAAATATACGTTAAATATACATTAAATATACATTAAATAAAGGAATAGCTGCCCTGGCACTGCAGTCCCTGTGCTCAGCGTGGCTGCAGCAGCTCCAGGAACCTCTGCACCAGCCCAGGCCCACCTCAGCTCCCCACAAGCTAAAACATATATTTAGAAACTGGTAGCAATTATTCTTTCCAACAATTAACCTCAAATCCTGGACCTCCTACAGCATCCAGACAAAATGTTACTCTAATGTAATTAATTCCCTCGATTTCCTCTTTCCATCACAACCCACTGCCTGTTTACAGCTCAGTTGCATCTCCTCATGCGCTTGCCAACAGCACAGGAACAGAATTCCTGTGCCTCTGCCCACTGGCTAAACAAGAAAAACAAAGAAAATTAGAATCCACAAAAAACAGCAAAGCTAGGAATAAATGAAGCATCTGAGAACTCTCTGCAGGTCCTGTGCTACACTCCAGCTCGCTTCACTCCCACGCAGGCTGATGGTATTTTAGCACAGGTACTTTACCAGCAGCTCTGGGGGGGCATTAAAGGTGATAAACAAAGTTTCTTTGAGCCTGTTTGATAAATACTGAAATAATGGAGGAAATAAAGGAAGCAACTTCTAAAAGCAGGCTTGAAGCACTTTCCCTGAACGCTGATTCTCCTCAAATAGGTTTGTACCTTTCTCCTGGCAGAGTACCAATCTCCAAAATAAATAAAGTGAATGTTTTGAGAGTGGAGTCAGTAGCTGTGGTGTGATAAATAGCAACATAAAAAAGGCATCTCCGCGCTCAGCAGATGTGCTGTGGTGTGCAGTGAGGAGCGATTGCTGCTGACTGAGAGGAACACGGCTTGTTAGAGACAGGATCTCAGTGCCACTGCTGATCAGAGCTCAGCAAACCCAACCACGGTGCCCTCCACACCGAGCTAAATTCCTCATTAATTCTCAGTTCCAGCTCTGGACACTGCTGCTGCACCACTCGGTGACAGGAGAGGGACACAGGGACAATATCAGAGCACACTTGGCTCTGCAAACTTTATGATGCGAGAACGCTCAGGAAGGAGAGCAGCCTGTGAGAGTGGGGAACGCTTCCCTCAGAGCCACGCAGACATTCCAGCCTCGTAAAGCCTCTGTCAAACAGCACTTTCCAGACTCAAGAGCTGCAGTGTTTCCTTGTAGGATGCTACGATGAAATCAAACAGAAAAATCAGAGAGTTGATGTGAAAGATTTATCAGATGATTTGCACCGCCAAAGTTCAATGTCATGTGTAGGCTGCAGGTTTAGTTCATAAAATAAAATATGCACACGTGCATCAATACCAGCTCATCATTTCAAGGAAGAATATAAGCCATAAAAAAACCCTGAATTTATGATACTACCAGAATAAGTTCTGTTTTACAGGAGTGGTTGGGAAGTGATAGAAAAGAAGCAGGCCATGCAAATTCTCTGCATTCAAATTTGCAAAATACCATTTTTTAGAACCTATTAGAAAACACATGCTGGAAAATGAGGTTCTAAAGTATTTTGGAGTATATTTTGAAAATACTTAAATAAAAAGCAATAATGTCTGCTCTTTAGAACTTCAAAGTCATAGAGATAAGGAAGCTTCTGAAAGAAGAAACAGACAGGAAAACAAGACCTGCTCCCAGAGCTGCCCAGGACTCGTAGAAAAATACATCACCACTATTTTCTTACTATTAACTGACTTGAAGCTCCTGAGAACGAACTACTTCTCTGAAATCAAATACAGCACAGATCGTATTTCCACCTGGAAGTGCTTGCACCTTTCTCAGCATCTCAGGAGCAGGATGTAAGATGCTACTGCTCGTCACACCGGCATTTCTGCCACAAAGTCCCCCCAACAGTAATTATACCAAGCCTGAAAATTCTTATAAAGAAGCCAAGCAGTATTTTTGTCTTCTAGCTAAGAAGTTCTGCCTCAAGGAAGTAGTAAAGACTTAAATAAACTGCTCATCTTAATGAGCATATACAGACTGAATTAGCAGGCCATATCTCTCCTAAAAAAGCATTACTAAGACCACTCCATTTGTGCCAGAAACTCTGTGTGTGCTGTTGATATGCCAGAGACATTTCATTTCATGACACAAGTCAAGAACTCAGGTCAGGGAGCAGAAACAAATCTACTAAAAGTTTCATATTGTCGCTGATACTCAGAGCTTTTTGTTCCCTGCATATTTCAGATTTAACAGGATGGTAGACATCAACAAAATATTTTCCTTACATTGAAAGAGTCTGAAAACGGTGCCAGAGAAGATCAGAGGAACTTGTTCTCTTTTTTGTTGCATCCTGAGGTCAGACACTTTTAAATAGAGTTCTTGGCACACAATAAAATAAATTAAATCAGCTCCTCTCAAATTCCTGGCTGTTTATGACACGAGCTGCCAAGCCTTTCAGCGATGCCAAGCTTCTGCAAGAACTGAGCTGTGTTCAAGTCGAGCTGGCACAGAAGGCTGAGGGGCTCTCAGGTGAGCATCAGCACAGCTCAGGGCTCCTGGGGCTCCCAGGAGATGTTCCTGCTGCTCAGGGATGTGCACCCAGGGATGGGGACAAGGGACAGGGCTGTGACTGCAGCCCTGCAAAGCACCTTGAGCCCAGCAAAGCCTGGGACGCACCACGGTGGTGTGGGAGCAATTCTGGGGTTTTGTGGAATATTTGCTTACATATGTTCCAAACATTTGCACACCAGAAACAGCGACAGCAACTTATTTCCATGCATTTCATATGGTGATGTTTGGTTTAAAAATAAATGTGCATTTTGGTGAGAAACTGCCGCGGAAGCAAAATGTGCCATTATTCTATTCCGAAGAGCGAGAAAACCTCTCCTGCCTGTCCCTCCCAAGGTCAGTGCCACCAACCCACGGTGTGGGACCCGAGCACAGAGCAATCCCTGCAGGGCCTCCTGCAGCAGGCACAGCACCCGGGAGGGATGGGGACAGGGACGGGATGGACACAGGGACAGGATGGACACAGGGACGGGATGGACACAGGGACGGGATGGACACAGGGACGGGATGGACACAGGGACGGGATGGACACAGGGGCGGGATGGACACAGGGACGGGATGGACACAGGGACAGGATGGACACAGGGAC
>VZRL01003634.1:306496-318705 GCA_013397895.1 Origma solitaria | reverse complement strand
GACACAGGGACAGGGATGGGATGGACACGGGGACAGGGACGGGATGGACACAGGGACAGGGATGGGATGGACACAGGGACAGGGACGGGATGGACACGGGGACAGGGATGGGATGGACACGGGGACAGGCACATGGCTCACACGCCAACCATGCAAGCGCTGCTGTTCGTGGGCATCAAAGCCAAAGCTTCTGCTGGCCCCTGGGGGAAAAAAACTCAGAAATGAACTTTGGTGTTCAAAGGTTTCATGTTCGAATTTTCAATCTTGAAAGAGGAATACTTTTCAGTAAAAAAAAACCTTGAAATAGAATTTTTTTGCCGAGGCGACTGTTTTGGAGATGTGATTGCTGGATATGTACAGGCCCCCTCACCCACACCACTGCAGACAGGGTCCCAAAGAGCTCTGGCTCTGCAGGGGCAGTTTCTCCATTTATCACACACACTGATAAGCCACAATGTTCTCATTTTGTATTTCTGTTTAAAAAGTTCAAGAAACTGTGTGTTCTGATTCATAAGCAGTGTGACAGTTTTGGATTTTTCAAGCATTTTTACTACAAACAGAATTAAACCACATTTAAGCTCAGCTGTAAACAGAGATTTCAGCAGACACTAACAACTCAGGTAGCAAAATAAATAACAATATTTTTTCTGGGCTAACGCTGATGTTTGGATAGTTGTCTGGGATTTATATGACACGATGGTTACTAAAGTATTCACATCTGTGCATTAAAGCTGTCACCAGCTTACAACACTTTTCCCTCCCTCCTGATCTGGATAAAAACAGAAACAAAATCGTCCCTTGCGATTCTCAGAGTTATCTCCTTGGCTGATCACAGCAGTGAGTAACCAGACTGATTTTTTATTTCCAGCTGAAAATGAGTAAGTGATTAACAGCCCCTGCACTTTGATACAGCGCTGGGAGATCTCTCTGAAGCAAAGACAGACCTTGTGTTTCTTTTTACAAGCAAAGGGAAACAAAAAACCACAAGGAAAAAGAGATGGGGGGAGAAAGGGTGCTTTCAGTTTTGTTTCTGCATGCCTCTCTCATCACAACTTAAATTTGCATTCCCTTCTTTTCCTGAGAAGAGAATGGGTGACTGGAAAACCACTACACTGTTACACATTAAAAAAAATAATTAAGGTCAAAAACTTATTCACAGACTGTCTACTCCTACTCCTATCCTAATCCTACCCCTGCAGAGTTTGCTGCAAGTCAGACTTCCTCAGTGCTCCTCTTCACACACTTTTATTCACGTGGTTTCCACTCCCATCACTCCCTTAAATTCTGACTAAAACCAAAAAACTGAAGGAGAGCAGAGTTGGGTTATGGACACAGAGTGAGAGTCCAGCCTGGCCCCAGCTGGGAGGGCTCCTGGAGCAGAGGCAGACACTCATTCCATTGCTTTGCATCCCTTGGGACTGAGAAAGAAAAATAAAATTAAAAGAGATGAAATTTTTAAATCTAGCCTTTTCTGTTTCACTCTCTTTAATTAAGTATTAATTATTGGCAAGTGCCAAATATCAGTGTAAATCCCAGCACACAAAGCATGGTAACAAGAAGGGGAAAAAAAAAAAGCTTCAGAAAGATCGGGGAAAAAAAGGAAAAAGAGAGAAAAGAGTGCAGTTTTCCCACATGTTGAGGTCCTCAATTACTATTCAGCTATTTGAAAACATCCACTTAGCTCATGCTCAGAACTTTTCTTTGGAAGCTCAGCAAGAGCTTTAGCAGCGCACAATAAATAAACACAAACGGAAATAAATGAAAGTTCTCTTTCTAAAGCAAAATCATTACAAACACTGCAGTAAAAAGTCTGATGAACTCTAAATAGTATTATTCCTTTGCACTGAAGAAAAATACACAATATTTTTTTTAAATACAGAGGACATTTTCTCTTTCAGGAAAGGAGAGGGAGGCTGGGCGCTGTGGAGAAAGCCATTGAGGGACAGAATAAATCCAAAAGTAGGACAGCCATCAGTGCTGCATCTGAAGCGCTCATCACTGCGCACCAGGCTGGGCACCACTCACCGCTGAAATCATATTAAAAGGCACTCAGAGCTAGGGAAGCTGCACCAGGGAATCCCTAACCATCACTCAATATGCACAGCACAAAGCTCTCCCGGATTCAGGGCATTTTAAAAATACATAGAAAAGTTCTGAAGATCCTCTCAAGCACATCGAGTAGGGCTGTTTGCAATTTCACAACTAGGAATATTCTATTTAGCATAAATAATGTAAAATAAAGTATTAAAAGATCGATATTAAACATATTGAACTGTGCAAGATAAACCAAAAGTAACAAGGGTAAGGTGACTAAGAAAAGTTTTCTCTCCAGAATTTGGGAGGACATTCAGGCCAACTTACAAGTTTTAAGAAAAACTTCAGGTTAAATCTTACTATAGCTTATTGTAACCTTAAGTGGAAAGCAAAATCTGTAATTTTCAAATACTTCCTAGTGCTATCCTAGTGCTATCAGCCTCACAGTCAGGCATTGCTCACACTGGAGATGCTCCACCTCTCCCCTCAATGACTCTGCACATCAGCAGAGAGATGTCATCCTCTGTATGAGTAAGGAATGGTCTGACATTCCCTGCTGAGTTTCCCAGGGCGTTAATCGAGATTTCTTTCCTGTTTGCAGACAGTGGTTACTGATTTCTGTGCATCTCCTCTGCACTGCGTTGGCATTCCCCAGGGGTGGATTCCATCGCAAAAGGGAAGAGAACCAAAGCACTCGGAGCAGTTTAGCTGAAGGCACCGTGAATTCACCATCTACAGAGCTCTAAATCACTGCACCTCTCAAAGCACAGAGGCAGTTTGACAAGAAAACATCTCCGCTTTTACTGCAGTCTTTTCAGAGGCCCTAGCACCAAGGTCGGTTTTACTGTGCTGTCATACCACGAGAAATAAGGACTTTTGCATTTGCTAACAGCTCCATGGTCACCCACAACACAAAGCAGATGCTCTTTGTGATCTTCACTGCGAATTTCAGACAGATAAATTCCATTCCTCCTGCTGAAGAGGGATCAGCATGAAAACCAAAGCAATACCTTCCTCTTTAAAATACCTCGCTCTTTAAAAACAGGGTTAAATAATAATAACAATAATGAACATAATAATAGGGTTAAAATACCCTTCCTCTTTGAAACCTTGAACTGGAGCTTGCACTTCAGTGCTATAAAACTGTACAGATGCACCAATGCCAGAATCCTGAACTTTACTGTCCCTGTTTCCAGACGGAATGTGCATTTCCTTCTCTGCCACACAGAGTGTGCATTTCTGCACCTCACCTCTGTTACAGGAATTATTAGCAGCAGCAGCTGCACCTCTCTCCTCTCAGGCAGGTGCCAAAGCCCCAGGCTCCTGCAGCTCTTTGGGGAGCACACTGCCCTGCCCAGCACAGCTCTGTGAGAACACATCACTGTGTAAACTGAATGGGATCATGTTTATCAGCAATTGTCTACCAAGAAATCAGCCCAGAGCCTCCTCCTTGCCCAAAATAATCAGCTTTTCTGCTCACAGCATAGTTGTAAAAGTTGTACAGTTGTAAAATCAGTTGTAAAAGGCAAAGGAAGGGAAATTGGATTTAAAAACTCATCATTTAATCCTTAATGATCAGTACAGTCTCGAGAAGGTGTCAAGGATTTAATTCATAATTCTCTGCCATATGGATGCTGCAGCAGTGGGCTGGGCAGCCCTGGCTGTGCACACTGAACTGAACATGGGAAATTCCATCTGGACAGAGGAGAAACTCCTCGTTTGGGAGGGAGCAGAGCACTGAACAGCCCCGAGGGGCTGAACTCTCCTTCCCTGGAGATGCTCCACAGCCACCTGGACAGCTCTGTGCAAACCGCTCGGGCTGCAGCAGAGTGAGAGCCGAGCAGCGTTCAGGGCTCTGAGCATCCCCAGAGAGCAGCGACTCTGCTCCGGGGGTCTGCACAGCCCTGGGGCTGCCCACACCTCCCTGGGCACTGCTTTGTGATTCCAGGGTAGATGGGAAGGGTAAATGCTCACTTACAGATGCTGTGTTTATAATCCAAAGTCCCAAGTGGGCATTCAAATGAGTGCCAGACATTAGTAACTGTATTTTAACACTGTCACGGATTTTAAAGGAAGATAACAAGACACTGTCAGATATTAAGCAATGGCATTTCCCTGCTAAGTTCCCTCATTAAGCACATGCAGGGAAAACAATGTACTCTACAGGAAAAAAATAAAGAAGAGCAGGTATTGACTCCTTCTGTTAGCCATATTTTCTTAATACAAGCCAACATCAATCAATCAATCAATCACTCAAAGTGCAATTCTCACCTCTTCACGTGGAACATGTTAATGAGTCCCTGTTAAAAAAATAAAAACCTATATTTACCAGGTACACAGAAATATCAGGCTTCAGTGTTGCTTTCTCTGTGTTCACAAAAAGCTAAGAGTTCTTCTCCTCCCCCAGGATAACAGACACCATTTCGACTGACACAAACACGAGCTCACCAAGCCAGCGTGGGTGTTCTGTTTTGGTGGTTTACTTTTTTCCCCCACCCCCTCTCTGTGCTTCTGCCAGCACTGAATTTGGTGTTAATTAAAAAGTGCTGGCTGGGCCCTGCCCCAGGAACGCAGCAGCAGTGCAGCTGAAGGGAGATGGAGAAACACAGGTGGGCTCAAGGTTTACAGTGACAAAGGAGGCTCTGCTCTGCTCCTCCAAAAAAAAATTTGCCTTTCCTAAAGTGAAATGATATAATGAAAATTACATACTTGGGTGAATAAGCAAGGAATGCTTTTCCCTGGAGCTGCACACACAGCCCAGCAAGAACACAGTGCTCACCACAGAGCCTTGGTGAGGAGCAAACTGCGAGAAGGAGACCAAGAGGACTTACCCCTGGACAAGATCAACATATTTCAGGCCATGAATCAGCTGGCTTCCCTATCCAGTATGCCATTTACAGAGAATATTGTGGACTGAAGCTTTCACTTGAAATGATGAGAATAATTACTGCAATCAGCTAACCACCATTTGTTGCTCTGAAATGTTGCCTTAAATGCAGTTTGCAGAACAGCTTTAGGAGATGCATTTTGTCCTCCTCTACTTGCAAATGAATATAAAAAATGATGCAAGTGTACTGGGAGGGGGTGAACACATATTCTCCTCTCCAGCTCATCTTCTGAAGAAAAACTCAGCAACCAAAAAATGTACAGAGCTGGTGATGAGGTCAAAGGGTCAGGATTAGAACCAAGCAGCAACCACCAAATCTGAGCCCTAGAGAGCTTGTTGTGAGTCCCCTGCTGATTCCAGCCTCCATCAGTGCTCTGAGCACTCTGCGCCCAGCTCAGCCACAGGCTCCAGGAGGATCCCACAGCCCATCCCAGCTCACTCCGTTCGGATTTGCTCTTTTCTTTTGGCAAACAGCGCCCAGACACTGCTCTGGCGCAGTCAGGTCTCCTGACAATGTGAACTCACACTCTGAAGAGCCCTGGGACAGATGGATTCCATTTAATGCCTGGCTATGAGCAGCTGCTCCTGATCACCGCCGTGTCCAGCACATCGTTCATCACCAAACGTTTCAAAAGGCTGAGCTGGAATGGAACAAATGAGTTGAAGGAGCAGGGGAGGCTCTGTGCTAGCCTTGGAGAGTGTGTCAGATGTGAAAAGCACAGCCATGGCACTGCCATGAATTCATTCCTGTGAATGCTGGCCCCACTCTAGCAGCAGCATTCTCCAGATTCCCAAAATCCAGGAGGGCAGCCTGAATAAGGCATTAGGAGAGGTAATTAAATACTCCTTAGTGAAGGTGATTTTAACTAAGTCACTAAAAGAGCTGACAGCAAGTTTAAACTGTGCTGGGAAAACTCCAAGGTGACAAGCCTCGAGAAACTGCAGAAGAGAGAGGAGGTTATTCCCCAAGTGCTCCGAGTCAGACAGAAGATCCATCAGCCATGCAATGGAGGGCATGGACTGCCCCTGCCACCTTCCCCTTCATCACTGGGAGATGCTCTGCTGGGTGTGCCAGGAGCTCACACACACCCACACAGCTCTGCAGAGGTCATGGTCACCTCAGCACCCCAAACGGAGCTGGCAGCCGAGGCAAACAGCCCTGGCCCCTGAGGCAGGGGCTGAAGGAGCTCTCTGCTTGCAGCACTCAGCTCCTAGGGTTTGTTTTTGTGCCACTGGATCTCAAATTTCCCTTCTCAGCTCCCCAGCGTGCAGCCCAGAGCAGAGAATGGCCACGCTTTTATTGGCATTACACAGTGAGATTCTCCTACAGGCACAGTCAAAGGGAGAGAGAAGAACTTTGATGCTCAGAGTGCCATTCCTATCCCATACCTCTGTCCCCACCTGTGGACCAGGAACAGCTGCAGGAAAATAAACACCGAAACCAAGAAACCCCCAATGTGTCTAACCACCATCCTCTCCTTCCTCTCCCTTCACCACCCCTTTTCTTCACATCCCCTTTCACTCCACAGGAGATTAATGGTTTTGGATAAGTTATGAAAATCAAACCGAGACAACAAAATAATAAAATAATAATAATAAAAAAATCATTTTAAACCCAGCACAAATGAAAAGCAGAGTGTGTTTTTCCCCCTAAATCTGGAAAGAACAAACCCCAATGGTTCCCAAGCCACTTGAGGAAAGAGATTACGATCGTTTCTAAACCTTTTAGGCTACAAGGCAGGAGGAAAAAGCCCTGTGTGCAATGAGGAGCTGTCAGCACTCGGAGAGCACAGCTCTCGTCGGTGCCACGGAGCTTTGCCGGCACATGGGCAATGCAATGACAGCCCTGAACGTGGCCAGATTGCTCTGCTTCTCCAGATCCCCCACCCGGGCAGCCAGGTCTCGGGATTTAAAATATAGGGTAACCGCTAGTTTTGAATTATGGGATTTAAAATAAAAAAAAAAATTCAGTGATTCCTAGGAATTTTGTTTTTTATATCAAAGTCACAGGTGATTGGAGAAGATCACAAAATCTCATTATGTCTCACTTACTCCTGCCAAGAAACAGAAATAAGTTCAATTTTGCTGGAGTAAAATCATCAGAAATACCCACCTAGCTCCAGTGTTTCTTAGATCTAAGCAGAATGTATGTTAACAAAAGGGTGGTTTGATTTATACCGATTGCTTAAGCTATCGTTTTTCTTGGGTTTCAAAACAATCATTGGTAGCTAAGCACTAATCTTTTGCAGGCTCACGATGGTTTCCAGTTTCTGTCCGGGTGTTTCCAGCACCCAACCACCCGAGGCAGGAGGTGCATTCACCTGAGCCTGCAATATTTGGATTACAATCCCTCAGTGCTCTGCAGGAAAGGTGAGGGCAGACTTTATCAGGGCCCACGGCAATAGGGATAAGGGTCTGAGAGGGAAAGAAGGCTGAGTTAGAATGGAGATGAGGAAGTTCTCTTCAACGAAGGTGGTGAACAGTGCCCAGAGGGGTGCTGGATGCCCCAGCCCCAAAAACACCCACGGCCAGGCTGGATGGGGCTCTGAGGAACCTCCCATTGCAGGGGGGAGGGACTCGAGGGTCTTTGAAGGTCCCCCCAATGCAAAATGTTTTGTGTTTCTGTGATAATACTGCTCTGGCACCATGATTAAGAAGAACTAGAAATTTAAAATTAAAAAAAAAGTTTTAAAAAGTGTAAGAAGATTCAACTTCCAGATGAAGGCTCAAACTGCAGTTTCAGAAGTTCACGCTGCACTCGCAGGTAAAACAGCAATGGAGAGGAACTGCAAAGTGCAAAACACCACTCAAGCCCAAGGGACACTCTCCAGATTCTCTGCACTTCAAATAGGAAAAAAAAGTGCTCTCAGAAACAGGGGGAAAAAAACCAAACCAAACCCTGCATTTGAGCTCACACCCATTTGTTAGTGCAGCCATAGGCGAAGCCCTGGAACTGGATGTACTCAGAGATTTATGGCACAGCACAATCCCCACCTGACGTGACCGGCAGGCTCTGGCTTGACTCAATCTCTGTTTGTGCAGTGAATTTTCAGTGCCCCTTCCTGATGCTCTGCAGTTTCAGAAGAGCCCTCTCCACACGGAGAGGTTTCCCACCCACGGCACAGGGGAGCAAAGGTTTTGCCTTCTCCCCACGCTGGAATTCCATCTTGTGAGTCACACTGAGACCTCAGGCACAGCACAGACATTGTCCTGAGCTGGTGTCCTCCCTTCCTCCCGGACCAGCACACAGACATGCTGCTGCTGTAATTGCTTGGCTTCTAGAAAAATCTGTGGTCTCTAACTTTAAATAATTGAAAATATTTACTGGAGAACAGAAGTGCACCTACCCAAGCTATAACGATTTTAAATAAAATAGCCCTGCTTCAATTACTACCTTGCTTTCTCTATTTCTACACACCCTGAAAATCAATTGCAACAATTTCAAAACCTTTCTCCTCCGAAGCTGCTGCAGTTGGTACTGATTGCTGTATTATTTAAGTGCTGGGGTTCAGAGTTCTCCAGCAGCAGAAAGGAACTGCATCCACCTTCCGTGGCTCCCAAGGCAGCAGCTGTTCTGCCTGAGCTGCAGCAGAAGAGCAGCAGCAATAAAAAGGAAAGCAACTTCAGGACAGGTATCTTCCAACTTGCAAAAATACAATGGTTACGTGACAGTAGCATCAAATTTGTTTTCCTTAACTTTCCATTAATTAAACCTGCTTATTTTAGTCTGGGTTAATAGGCTACTGGACCTTGAAATAATGTGCTTGTATTCCTTGTTCTGCCCTTGCGTCCTCCAGCACACAGAATTGTCCTCCTCATTTTTCAGGCTGCAGTAATTTCCCAGCTCTGCTCTAATCCCGGCAGCATGTCCAGCTCAGGACAGCACTGACCTGCAGGTTTCTGTCCAAATTGTCCAACGAGCCCTCTGAACAGGGTGACAAGAACCTGACAGTCAGACGAGTGCCCTGCGTGCATTTTATCCTTCCTGCACCCATCTGTGCTCCTTGTGCCTTCCACAGGAGAGTAGCTCTGCCTGAAGCACAAACCATGTGCTCTGACACTCACAGGGCAATAATTCAGCCCCTGCTGCTGAGCTGCATCCTGCTGATGCTCTAATGGGACTCTGCCCATGCACAGAGTGGCTGCCTCCCCAAAATCCGCAGAGATTTTCAATGATCAGCTAGAGCTGAGGGCACATATGTTATTTTTAATGGCAAACGTGTGCTCCACAGAGCAGGCTGCATCTCACCGATAATTCCTCGGTGCCACACTCCAGGAAAACAGCAGCCAGCCCAGCATGAGAGTCTCAAACAAAGCAGGGTGTTAGAAGGGGCAGGGCAGCACTGCACACATTGCCTGTCCAAGAACCACAGCATTTCAGCTGCTGGGAGAAGCAGACTGCCATCGTTGTATCAAGGAAAATCACAGATTGGAAAAACTGACTAGAAACCACCTTCCCCTAAAGAAATAAATGGTTAGCCATTGTGTTTTGTAGAGGGGTTATGTGTGGTATTGAACTGAGGACAGATCACGCCTCAGAGGTCAGAGCGAGCACTCTCTTTTCTTTACACAGCATCCTCAAAAGGAAGCTGGGGATGAAGTTTGTCTGCACACAGCCACACAGAGATCTGGACAGGAAAAAAAGCTCAAATCCATGCACTTACATAAAAGGCTTTGGGCAGTTTCATTTTCTATTCAGCTGGAAAGGGAGGGATGCAGCACGCACACACATTTTTAATCACCCTCGTGCTGACAGCAGCCAGTCACTGCCTCTGTTATCAGAGCCCCACAGCTTGGATTTCCAGGCTACGAAGCGCTAAGGAAGAGAGTATAAAATCTCCTCTGACTGAAAAACCACACTGATATCATCTCGTATAACACACAAACGCCACCGATTCCGAGTTTGGCCTCACCAGGATGTTACTCATCCAGTGAAGGCAGAGGGAAAATAATCCATAAACACACAAACAAATAGTAAGGATTTCCTAAGATTAGCTGTAACCTGCATCACTGTCATTTTCCCTAAGCCTCTGGGAAAAACAAGCGTGGCAGGCCAGTCAGTCTGTGCACCCAGAAACTCAGAGATTGCAACAGATGCCAGTGTTAGAGAAAAGAGAGAAGCTGGGCTCGTGTCAACTCACCAGTGATCGCTTGTGCAAACGCCACGTGCCTGGGCTCAGAACTTCAGCCTGGGGAGATGCTGTCCCTGCTCTGCTTAATTCAGCGCGCTGGCATCGCTCCAGAGGCGCTCCCAAGGCAGCTGCCCGACAGGACAAATCACTGAAACCAGAAAAGAACAGGTTCAGCTTTGCAATTCCACTGCACATTATACAATGGGTTCAACTTGCTAATCCCTGACTTCTCAAAATGCGATTTCCCTCAGTGAGTGACAGGGAGAAATACATTTGTGGTTAGAGTTCATCCAGCGCTGTCAGCGGGAACTTCCTGAACACCAGAAATGCCCAAAAGAGCTCTGCACAGCTAACAGGAACCTCATGGTCAGGATAACGGGACAGCCTCCACCCGAAAACCGAATTTTGTCACCCCTCCATTTTAATCTGACATTCAGGAGTTAGTCCTTTTCTATCCCATTTCTTTAGTCAATCCAACACTTTATTCTAACTTAGTTGTAATGTAAGTCACTTCCAGCTTTGGAGCTGCACTATTCCAGGCACTGACCAGTTCTTCAAATTTTAGCAAATATAACCAATTTTCGTATGTCAAATTGTTGTGTGAGTTACTCTCTTTAGGCCTTCATTTTGACATTATCCCAATTTTGTGACTTCTAAGAGAGGTTCCATGTCCTCTCCCTACATGGCCAGCCCGGCAGTGATGCTTCCCATTTTACAATAAATCCATATAATTTAAATAAATTTTAAAATTATTAATTATTAATATATAATTAACATATNTTTAATTTATTTTCATTTCATTTTCATTTTATGGAATATTTCAATTATTTAATATTATATTGTTATATATTATCTAGTATATGTTATATATTATATATTATATAATATAAAATATCTTATAATAAATATTATATATTATATAATATATAATATTAAATATTATATATTAATATATTATATTAATATATGATATAAATATATAAATATTTATTAATTTAAAATAATTTAAAAGTAGAGGTCAGTTTGATATCACAACAGATCTCGGAAGAAGCAGTAACAAAACTCAGTAATAGGACAGCTGACAACAGCTCAATTCAGTCAATCTGAACTGCCCCAGGATTTGCACATTAATACAGAAAGGAAGCAGTATCCTGAGCTAGTTTTTATACCTTCTCTGGAGGTCCCTTCCAACTCTAACTAAGGACTATGTGTGATTCTCTAAGCAAAAATAAAAAAGGACAGACCACACCTCTTTTCTTTTTCAATAGTAACTTATAACCTCAGTAGCTTCTTACACAGAAATTAATTCTTCTCAGTAGAATGGAAGACTAAAGAATTCTGCTAAGAAAAGAAAGTCCCAAACATTAGCACACTCATTGTTTCCGAGCTCCTTATCTCTGCAATTTGTTACAAGTTTTGGGATTCTCATCTGAAAGCCAATGTAAAACAGGAAAGGAAAAAAGAGATTTCACTGGTGAGTTCTGAGCTCCTCCTTGCTAATGTGATTCCTCTGTTTGCTGCCCTGGACATGAACACAGTTAATGAAAAATGACTGTGCAAACAAAATATCAGACAATGATGGGAGGGGGAGGGAAGGGTGAAATGGTTCTGTGGGAGGCTTGGATTGGATGTGGCAACCATTAGAAAAATTGATGCCCTTTTAATGATAGGAAAAGGCTTTGCTGGAAAGATAAGATGGACATGACATTCAAAATACTTTAGTCTTTGGATTTAAATGTATGGAAATAGAAAGTTCAAAAGGTTGGAATTTTTAATTGTGCTTTCATTTTATATTATAATAGATTTATATTTATATATTTATATATTTTTATATATGTTTATATATTATATATAATATAATATATATTATATATTATATTTATATATAAAATATGTTAATATTTTATATTATATTTATATTATTTGATAGTATCTCTCAAAACTTCCATCCAAACGTGTGTGCAAACCTTCAGCTCAGTTCAAACCAAAGGACAGATTGGTTTGATTTATCACTCTGTGGAGTATCACTGACTGCACCCGGGACTGCTCCTACAAGGTGCAAGATATCCTTCATTTCCCTTCCGTGAGAGCCCAAGGCAGCAGAAATCACAGCCACGGGAGCCTCAGCCCAAGAACTAACTCCTACTAACCTGCTA
>VZRL01003634.1:227021-305816 GCA_013397895.1 Origma solitaria | reverse complement strand
CTAACAACTGCTACTAACCTGCTAACAACTGCCACTAACCTGCTAACAACTGCTACTAACCTGCTAACAACTACCACTAACCTGCTAACAACTCCTACTAACCTACTAATAACTGCTACTAACAACTCCTACTAACCTATTAGTAACTCCTACTAACTGCTAACAACTACCGCTAACCTACTAACAACTACTAACCTACTAACAACTCCTACTAACCTCCTAACAACTACTACTAACCTGTTAACAAGTCCTACTAACCTGCTAACAACCACTAACCTGCTAACAACTCCTACTAACTGCTAACAACTACTGCTAACCTAACAACTACTCCTAACCTGCTAACAACAACTACTAACCTGCTAACAGCTACCACTAACCTGCTAACAACTCCTACTAACCTACTAACAACTACTAAACTGCTAACAACTACTACTAACCTACTGACAACTCCTACTAACCAGCTAACAACTACTCCTAACCTACTAACAACCACTACTAACCTACTAACAACTACTCCTAACCTGCTAACAACAACTACTAACCTGCTAACAGCTACCACTAACCTGCTGCCGTCACCTGGACCCTCCCCTGCCTGCTCCACGGAGCAGATGATCAGAGCCCCAGCCATTGCCCTGTTTGACTGAGGCTGCACAGTGCACATTTCCTTCTGTGCTGTTACTCACAATTCTGGCAGCTCCTGCCAGATCCTCACATGTGAGAAATGCCTGCTACAAGCACATTAAATGCCTTATCTCAGCACTCTTTCAGTAGCACGGAGTGTCTCAGTAATATCCTTTAAAAAGTTAAAAGTTACAAAACCCAAACACAATTCCTCAATTACAAAAGAAATAAAAACCTCTTGCAGTTTTACTCTGTGCCTCTACAGCTCTTTAACACCGACAATCACACAACCCATATTTACACATTCATTTCTACAATGAGATATAACCACTTCTAAATAAGTGCCATTCCATAAACCACATTTACTATCCTAAAATATATAATCCCCATTTCCATTATTTGGTATCTTTCACCAGCAGATCTCAAATAGTCTTTAGAAGATTTAATCGTGTTAAACTACCAACTGCCCCTGCGGATGTGACTTAGCAAGTGAAAGCACAATCACACAAGGCAGAATTCATCCAGGAAATACGAACTGTGACACTCTTGCAAAATAAGAGAGATAATTCAAAGTAAGATATCTACAGAGAGAAGTGCCTGTGCCAGGAGACTGTTTGTATTGGTTCTGCAAAGAGCGGACAGAATGTTCCTTTCCAAAGAACCACAAAACAAACTTCCTGAAGCAATGGGAGTTTTCTTTCTGCTTGTGTTTAATCCAAGTAAATGTGGCCTAGCCAAACTTATTTAATAAGGAAGGCAAAAAAGAATCAATTAATTTGGCATAACCTTATCTTGAGAAAGTACAGTCACGCTTCAAAGTGAGCAGAAAGAGCCACCTGAGCAGATCCAGAACCACTGCCACTCTGTGAAATTAATAATAGTCTGGAAGGGGCTTTTGGACCACTTTAAAAACCATTTTTCTCACAACATTCTAAGCAGCTGTAATTAACTCTTTTTTTTTTTTTTTAATGCCAGTCTCTTGATGCACACCAGCAGCGTTTGAGGATGGGGAGAGAACAGAGGCACTGTTGAGATGGTAATGGAGAACACAGGAGAAAGAACTTGAAATCAGCACATGCAAGCTTATTTACCACAATATTTTGTTCCTAAATCAGTCATATCTGTCACCAAAAAAAAACAAACCAAAAAAACCACAAACCCACAAACCAAAAACAACCAACAAAAACCTCATAAACCAACCCCCCCCCCAAAAACCCCCCCAAAAAAGCAAAAAAAAAGCCAACAAACCACCAACAATTTATTTGCAGATACTGCCTTGTGACAAAAACACCATCACATCCCTGTTCACCCTTTGCATTCCCTCTGCTCCACTCAAAGCCATTGCAGTTCAGGGTTTTTTTATCCTACCCCAGCTCAGAAGGGGACATTGTGTGCCACAGGTGCTCCGAGCAGAAGAAACTGGGCTGTGAAAGGGAACTATGCTGGATCTTGTAGCTGACAGGTTTTGTTCGATTTCCCTGTTCAGCAAAGGAAAAAAAAACAAAACCCACAGGACATTCCACAGAAACAGCGAGACAGAGAGCATGGACAGACTGGTGTAGAACAGCATCCATCCCTGCATATCTCAAGAGCAGAAATTACCCAAATGTCCCTGAAAAGTCAGGCTCTCTTACTTGTCCAGAAAGGCAGAGCACACTATAAAAATGCCCACTATTCACGAGAAAATGTAACAAATAAAGCAGCTCGTTCAGAAAGTTTGCAAATCTTGCCTTGTGCGAATTTATTATACCTCATTTGTTGTGAGAGACTTCTCAAGATGTCAAGAAGGAAGCAGGAAAAGAGGAATGCCTTTAGAAGGATGGGGAAGCAGAATGAAGGAACAGTCAGGAGCTCCACAGTTCAGAACACTCAGGGCCAAAAGGTGAATGACTGAACACTGGGTTCAGAGTGGTATAAATTTAATCCTGTGCACTAATTGTGCACAGATTAGGCTCCTGGCCCTTCCTAACACGGCAAACTGCATCATCAGGAAGATCTTGAATGTTAATGTTTACTAAGGAAAGCACCAATTCAGGCAGCCCTCTGAAATCACTTCCTCAGAGGAAAGCACAGGGTTTCACATCAATACACCTACAGACTTCCACCACATTACAGCCACGGTGGTAATAAAAGTTATTTTAAGCACGGCCTGTAGTAATAAATTAGTTTTAGTGCCAATAATTCTCTCTTTGCAGCTGAGGAGCAGGGGGAGTTTCCCCATCATGATGCAATCAGAAGTCACTTTGAAGCTGTATCGAAACTCGGATTCATTAAATTTTTATCCCCAGAGATGCCAGAGCACACCATAGACACAGCCTCTGAAACACCTGAAACTTTATCAATCTCTTCATTTTCCCCATACCCCTGCAGACCAAATCACAGTGTTTTCAGTAGTTACAATCCCAGACACTCTCCATCAGCGATGCTCTCCTTCCCTGGCACTCACAGCAGTCACAGCACCAACACATCTGGTGCCAGAGCTTTCATTTCATCTCCCCATTTGCTCAAAACACCATTTCTCACCACAGGCTTTACACTTATCCCCAGTCAGAATCCCTGAGCAGCTCACCCAGCGCCCCAGGGCCGAAGCTCTGCAGGGCTGGGGATGTTCTGCAGTCTCTTCTGACAGTGCCCATCGAGGTCAGCAAGCTCCTGCTCCAGCTCACAGCAACCTTTACACAATCCACAGCTCTGACCTTTTATCTTCTGCTCCATCACTGGCACTGACCACAGTCCCTGAACCCCTCATTATTTATTATTATTTTTATTATTATTATTATTTATTATTATTTTTACCCCTCTGCTTCATGAATTCATGGTTTATCATAATACAATGAAGCACATTAAATCATTATCATATGATTTATCATTATTAAATATAATATTATCAAATCATTAATTCATTATCATACAATGAAGCACACTAAATCACATGCCAAGTTAAATCTACCTAAGAAAATCAATGCAGCTATGAAATGCAAGGTTTGTAATAGCCCTTATTAGCCTAGTAATGCATCTGGGGGGGGAAAAAGGAAAAAAACCAAAAAAAAACAGAGCAAATCTGTTTTCATGCCAACTATCAGGTCTAACAAAAAAAGTGACATGTAATTTTGAAAAGAAGGATCAAGAACCTGACAGTGCCTAGTCTGCAACAAGGACAAGTGCAGCTTTCTGAAGGACACTCTGCTCCTTCTAAAGAACCTGCAGTGCTCCAACGGAGCATAACTACTAGCGCCTATTTCAAACAAACAAACAAACAAACAAACAAGCCCAATCAAACAAACCCAACCCTCTCAAAAAAACCCCAGATTCCAACAATAAAACACAGTTTTATAGTGCTTATCACTACAACTTTACTACCACTTCCAATGTTATTTATTCCCATTGCACTAATGCACATCACCACGGAGCAGGACTGGCCAGGACAGAGCTCGTGATGCTCTGAAAGGCAAGGATTTCTGGAGACCTTGGTGGGGATTTTCTCCCCAGACCCCACATGAGAATAACAAACACAATTGCTCCTTTCCTGTAGGACAAGGGCTCCGTGTCCTGTAGGGAACAAAAGGCACCAGTGAGGGCCAAGTGCTCATCAGGAGCCCTACAAGGAACAACTTCAAAATCATATTCCTTTAATCAGTTTCTACCCAGCTACGCCCAAATCTGAGCTGGGAATCAGATTTCTAAGAGGTTCCACTTCTTAAAAAAAACCAGAACAACAACGAAAACCACCACTTATCTCTGTAAAGGTTTTCCTGCTAATGTTTCTTTTATTGAAGTCTATTAAAAAGTAATGCTCTCAGTAATGTCTTTCCATAATGCCCTTCTAAAAGTTACACGTGTACAAAAAGGAAACCCTCGTGCTTAAATACCTTCCAAATTTTCTAATTTTCTCTCTTCCTGTGCTCTATAATTTAGGAAGAAGGGTGTTTTCCCTTGATCTGATCCCAGGCTCTCTTTGCCTTCCCTGTATCGTCTCATCTGTGCTTTTATTCCACTGACTAATGAGGAGCTGATTCTGCACCGTGGCACACAGCAGTGCAGAAGTTAATTAATATTCACTGGAGGCCAAGAGCAGGATTTCCACCACAAACAAAGAGGCCTAATCCTGGGCTAAGCAATCATACAGAAAAACAAACACGAAGTGCTCAACCTCCTGCAAACTGGGAAAAAAAACCCAATAAACCCCACCATGGTTACCTGGAGACTTTTCCTTGGCTCTGTATTGACCATTCTGCATATCTCTCGTATTTCCACAATATATTTGCCTGGCAATTAGATCAAAACAGATTAACTTAAACCAACATTGCTAGACAACAAAGTGAGAATATTAAAAATCTACATGACCAAAAGTGACTTTTGTGCATCCTGTCCAGAAGCAGAAAAAAAAGGCAAAAGCCATTAAGTTTCCCAAGAATGCCTAAAATTTTGTCTTGCTACTATCAACAAAGCATTTCAATAGTGTTTGGTTTTGTTCACTGCACAGAGTCATTACCAATGCTGAACACACTCAAACAAAATCCCTCTGAACAAACAATTCCTAATCCAATGTTTCATCATTTTAATCGTAACACCAGAATTTTTCTGGGGAAAATAAATAAAATCAGAAATCTGCTCTAACCGTTTAAAATTACATTTATTATATGCTTATTTTATGCATTCGAAGCTACTTTCAGAGTTAAAATTGTGGCCATAAAGTATCAACTCATGGTGTTGAATGAAAAGATAAAACCTCAAATTAGTAAAAAATTCAAGAAAAATGTGAATAAAAGTCTTCATGGAAGAGGAAATTCCACATCTTTGCATGGAGGAATAAACTTGGGGCCAAATCACAAAACTTAAGCTACAAGGTTATAATGGAAAAGCAAAATTCACCTTACACGTGTATTAGCAGGCTTAGAAAACAATGGAGAAAGCTTTTGCTGTGTCCAAAGCAGCTTTGATGCAAGCCCATGGAGCTCTCAAATACACTTCTCCTTTCTTTCCCTCACCACGTCCCTCCTTTCAGAGCAGAAATCTGGCCTTATTCCCCAGAGTGGGGCAATTCTGCAGCCTCGGGACCTGCAGAGGATAACAAATCCATCCCAAACCGAAGCTCTCCGCTCGGCAGGAAGGAACCCAAACTCTTCAGCTGCTGGACCCAGAGCAGCTGAGCTGCAGGGGCTGTGCCCAGCCAGGCTCAGGGCGCTGAGCACGGTCTGGGTCTGTGTCCGTGCACACAGAATGTGAGTTGGGATTTCAGCTAAAAGCTTTATTAACATTTCCGTCACGGCCACTCATCAAACAGGCTGTGAACCCACGGCACAACAAACTGGGGACACTCTCCAGCCCAGTGAGGGCAGCAGCAGCTGCTAGCCACACCTGAAGGTGACCTTCCCCGGGAGATGTGATGAGGTGAGAAACCCTAGAAGTGCCTCCAGCCCGCCAGGTAAGCTCTGCATTATTTACTGTGCCCAAGCAGTGTCATTTGTCCTGAGCTCCAAAACAATTTGTGCACCCTTAGTAAGGTTTAATAATAAATCCACAGTCTCCCCTCTGTTTGCTAGGGTGAAATGAAGACTGCTAAAATAAAGGAAGGATGTGCATCGCAGACACACAGGAAAAAGGAGAGAGAGAAATTTTTGATGCATCAAAATCACACTCCAGAGGAAATATTTTCACTTCCCAGGAGGTTCAAAACATGGCTGTCGGTGTCTTGCCATGCCAAAACCACCCCAAACACAAACCAGCTACTGCAGGCTCCCACCTAGGACACAAACTTATAAAATATATCAGTTCTGTCAGTGATTACAGCAAGAACATCCTGTGCAGGACTTCCTACAAGCTTCTAGGAATTGTTTTAAAACAAGCTGGATGACAAAACGGGCCAAAGGAAGAAGTAAATGACAGCTCTTAACAAGAATGTTTCTAGAAAGCCAAAGCTAATACTGCATTTCACAGCCCCAGAACACTGAAAACGAATAGAATTAAAAAAAAAAAAAAAAAAAAAAAAAAAAAAAAAAAAAAAACAGGTCTATTTGCACACGAATTTTCTTACGAGACAAGAAGAAATAAGAAAGAACACTAAATACACTCTTCAGAATAAGAAGAGATGTTTTGTTGCTTTACAAGAGGGCAATATTAGCCTGATGAAGACAAGTATTTAATAAAACCTTTCTGCTGGATTTAAATCAAAAGAAAAATGTTCCTCAGAAACAAGAAATAGACCTCAAGATGCAAAACTGACATCTGTTTTATTAAAATGCAGACATCCTCGGGAGATTAAGTAATTCTGCATGGTCTCACATGTCTAAGGATTCCTAGAGCAGGATTTGAATGGAAGATTTAAGTCAACTTGAGAACACATACAAAAACCACACATATAAGTGGTTTCCATCTTTTTATCACTTTTAGCTTTTTCTCTCTTGAGTACATGGAAACACCCACTGTAGAAATTTTGTTTCTAGTATTAATATTACTATTAGAGATGGAAATTTCACCAAAATAATTTACAGGCTTAGTACGACAAGAGGGGCTTTATCAAAGGAGCTTTCAACGCACTGGTCTGAAAAACAATCTTCCCATGAAGACAAAAGCACAGCAGTCACCGTGTTACTGAAGGTCTAACTCCAGTCTGAAAATGAGTGAGTTAAAATGTATTTACAGAAATCTAAATTTGAAATGTATTTACATTTTAACCAGAACAATTAACAGTGAACTTGTCTAATGACCCTTTCAAGCTTTAAACTTCGCAACATTAAAATTCTATTTTTTTTTCCACTCCTATCACACGCTTAAATTTAATTAAGATTAATTTGATTTACTGTTCCTCTAGGAATTGGACAAACATAATTAATACATTAGGCTGAGAATTCAGACTTTTATTAATGGGCTCGGGCAACTCCACAGGGACCCTCAAGTCTTTTATAAAGTTAATCCTCATGTAAGTGTTGTGGCTTCAAACACTGGGCTTTTCAGCGAGAACATGCAAAACCCCTTCCCCACCCAAAGCAAAACAAAGACGTGGTAATTCTCCACAAAGAATTAACAGAATAATAGCTGGACATATAGTGAAAAGGTTCTTTGTCTTGGAAGGCATAAATGCATCTCCCTGCACAAGAGCTGACTGTGCTAACTGGAGCACTGCTTATTCTGTTACACTAAATATTGCCCCGGGACCCCAACGAGCCATGGCAGGGCAAGGCTCAGTGCCAGCGCGTTCAGGGACTTCACACAGTGACACTGGGGCAGCTCGAGGGTCTGAGCCTCGCCTTGCAGGAAATGCACAGCCTGTGCAGGAAATGCATGCAGAGTGTGCAGGATGAGCACACAGAGTGTGCAGGAAATGCAGAGAGACTGTGCAGGAAATGCAGAGAGACTGTGCAGGAAATGCACAGAGACAGTGCAGGAAATGCACACAGAGTGTGCAGGATGAGCACACAGACTGTGCAGGAAATGCACAGAGACAGTGCAGGAAATGCACAGACTGTGCAAGAAATGCAGACTGTGCAGGAGATGCACAGAGACTGTGCAGGAAATGCACACAGACTGTAGAGGAAATGCACACAGAGTGTGCAGGAAATGCACACAGAGACTGTGCAGGAAATGCACACAGACTGCAGGAAATGCAGACTGTGCAGGAAGTGCACACAGACTGTGCAGGAAATGCACAGAGCAGAGCACAGTGCAGCGCTCAGGCTGTGCTGTCACCCTCTGCTCCGGGTTGAGGCAGCGCTCCTGGGAGAGAACAAATGCCCCTCAGGACACATCCCCCTCAGAACAAATGCCCCTCAGGACACATCCCCCTCAGAACAAATGCCCCTCAGGACACATCCCCCTCGCCCTGTAAAGGCACCTGAGTATCTGCCTGCAGCAGCTGGGAGCTCCATCACCCCCAGCATCCATCAGTAACTCGGCACACATTCGCTCAGCAGTGAGCCCCGACCCACCCTGCGAGAGCAGCGATTAAAACACTCCTCAGCCTCCAGAGCAAACAGCATCGGAACAAATTCCCTCGGGAAAACACGGCAGGAAGATGCTGTATTTATAAAAAGGGGAGTTAAAGTCACTTGGTTCCTTTTTTATAGCCACTCAGTATTTATACTGATACCAGCAATCGTGGGATGGCTGCAGAAGGGACAAAGGAAAAAGTTTTCAGCTCAGTGCTGTCAACATGAAGCTGGGAATTTAAATACCTCCTCCTGCAGCGAGTTGCAATAGCATGGCAAAGCTTTGCCCCCAGAATGCCCCAGATTTTCACAAAACTGCCACAAATGAAGACTGCACGCAGTGGGCACAGCCAAGCACAGTGGGCACAGATGGATGGGCAAAAGAAATACCTATTACCGAACTGCAAAAAGGCTGCAGTAACAGGGAAATGAGGATATTATGTTTAATGTTCCTGAGAGAAGTAAAAACGTTTTGCATACAAGGCTTACTTGGAGACATAACAATTCACAGAATTAAAAACATGACATATTTTTCGGCCTAATTCTTTTCTAGGTACTTGAAGTGCATTTTTCTTTGCACTGCAACCGCTCAAAGCTGATACAACAAAGAGCCTGTCAGTCCTGTAAATCATATCTTTAAGTTCCAGTGAGACATGATTACGTGTTATTCAGGTTACATGTGCATTCTTCTTGACAATATGAAAGCTGGCAGTCCTCTAGCCAGGCAAGAAAATAATTATTTCCCCATATATCAATGCTTAGACAGCTCCTAAAACCCTAACTTCAGCTTGGCATACTGTTTTTTTCAGAAATCTGCAAATCCTTTACGATTTGACAGCTTCCAGTACAATTTTCACAGTGAATTTCCTTCCAAAACCAGTGCTGAAAATTGCATTCCTCTGTCACAAGCTAAGGGAGAACTTTTTGCCCAGCTGGGCACTTCCCTGGGGCAGCAGCAGAGGCAGGAGGTCTCTGCTCAGCTTATGCCCAGCAAGAAAAGACTGATATCAAAGTGTCTGTACTTCTCATTTTCCCTCCTGGGAAGCTGTTCCAAGCGCCACATTTCCCTGCATTCTGTTCAGCTTAAGCAAGGCAGCAGGACAAGGAGCGATTGGGCAAATGTTCGCACTGAATTCGCACAGGGAAGGCAAATATCGGTGGCCGTGCCCAGCTCTCCTCAGTCAGTCCTGGGGTGGAACCTGTACCTGTCCCACCAAAGTGCAGCGTTGTTTATTTGCATTCCAGCCAGGGCTGAGATGCAAAGCAACAACAACAGATTTCTAATTACAACTATGCAAAACACCACCCCACTCCCGAGTATCAGAGATCATAAAAGAGAAGAAAAAAGAGCTGTGGTCACGCATGAGAGCTCTCTGCTGCACCTCCAGGGAAGGAGGGAGCTGACTACAAGCTTTGGTTTTTGAAATACTGTACACTTGCCTCCCGTTCAAGGAGATTTGCAGAGGAAACAAATTCCCTGTGCCTTGCAAGTTGGTAACACAGCTGGGCTGCAGAAATGTCTCAGCATAAGGCCTCGGGTCACCACCCCAAATTTCTTTGTATCTCTAGCCTTCAGCAAGTTCAACTTGTTTATCAAAACTGGCTCCAATCCCCGCCCCGCCACCAAACCCACAACAAACTAACCAAAAACACTCCCAAAATCCGTAGAGGAATGTTCTCCAAGGGCAGAACTGGCAGGATGAGCTGCCAGCAGTGCCATCAGCAGTGGGCAGCTCTGGAGCAGCAGCTCCAACACAGGAGAGATCACAGACAGCACAGCACAGAGGGACAGGAGCAGGGATTCCTCTGCCCCACTTCCCCCCAGATGATGTTTTCATGGAGTTCTCATCCCCAGCACATTTGCAGAGAACTCCTAGAAAGTGAAATGAAGTGTGCACACCTAACGGAGTCCCACTGGGATGCACAGTTACCATGGCAACCTTCCTTTCAAGGTCCAGGACGAACCACATTTCTGATGCTCCGCACTGCAACCGTGGGAACAACATGGGCAACAACTATTGACACACTGCTATTCTAAGTACCTGAAAAAAAAATCCCAAGAAAGTAAATAAAAATATTTCACTCAGGACCATAAACCAATTTCTTTTCCCCCAGGAGGTCAAGAGAAAACCCTGTGCACAACAAACACTCAGAAGCAAGGACGCAATGAGAGTGAGGGGAAAAAAAAAGTCGTCAAGGAGATCAGGTCCCCATGAGTTTCAAACTGGACTTTCAGCACAACTTCGTTTTATGAAAGCACATCCCTCAGAAATGAGAGTTGTAAACCTGTAATGCCTCGTGCAATTCCTCAAAGGCTGATCAGGTCAGAGCCTTCTTTAAAAATGGGTCATTAGTTCATACAGGAAATGTGACTTTGCTGGGAAGAGCTCTCACTCACTAATTAGCATTAGCACTTCAGGAAGAGAACATTTCAGTGTTAGTCTGAGCCAGTCTCACCCCCGAGCTGCAGGAATCAGTTCTGTTAGTTGGAGCAGCATTCTCCTGCACAGTGAGCGCAGACTGCTCGTGCAATGGGAATGGCTTTCCTTCATAAGCATTTCTGCAAATGTTCGATTTGATTATTTATACTATGTCTTTGAGAAATTCCTCCTACTTTTGTTCAACTGCTTCCTCATTTCCTTTTATTCAATGTTCAAACTCGATGTGAATTTCTGTCAATAATTCAGAAGCATCCTCATTTTATTGATGGATGCAATTGGGTACTATTCCTTTAAATATGACTGCAATACTGAAGTGTAACAAAAAAAGCTGGCAAAAAGCTGCCTTCCTTTGGGATAAATGGAAAAAAATTACACTTTGTTACCATCACAGAAAACTGATGTTCCTGTAAATTATGAGTCATTGAATATTTTGTTTTGTTTTTAATTTTATTTTCAAGGAATCTCAACAGCCTTTTTTTCTTCAGGAAGTTTAAGGGTTGCAGAACTTCCTTTTCCTCAGAATATTATTATCTGTCAAGAGAGCCTCCAAGCTGTTGCCTGGGAGGTAGAGAGAACTGCAAGCTTACTTTTAAAAGGCTGGTCTTTAAGCAGAGAGCAACAACTCAGTTTGTTTCAGAGAAATAAATGGGTTTTTCAGGGGCAGTATGGAAGTCACCAATCCATTAGTAAAATCTACTCTGTCCTAACCATTCCCATCACCTTGAAAGTCACCTTTGCACCCTCTGTCAGCTTCAGACTGAATTTCTGCTGCAAATTGAAGTCTATTTAAGAAAAAAGAAAAAGGCTTACTCAAGATTAATTTATAACTATGCCGTTTAAGTTCTATGTATTAATTTCAGAGTGTATGTTCTCTACAGGTTGCAGAAATGTTAACCAGTGACACAACTACACGAAAGATCAGAATCAACACACATATACAACTTTCTGAGAGAAGGGGAGAGTTAAAAAAAAGGAAAAAAAATGGAAAATCACGCTTTGTCAGGTCAGTTTTACAGTTTCTGAATGCCAGTTGTACATTTTAGCACAGCACTAGTCTGAAACGGCGAAGGCACTGTCAATCACAGACTCCGATCACAAGCAAGCTCTGGGCTCGTGTTTAGGCATGGGAGGGGGAGAAGAGGAAAATAATCTCTGTGCTGGGAATACACTTGGATGTAATGAAGTGAAATTCCGATTAAAGAAGGAATTCCAGCACACAGGATGGACGGATGGTGCTCTGCTGAGGGCAGTGCAGCCCCGGTCAGTCACACAGGGACTCCTCTGGGCTCGGTTCCTTTGGCTCGCAGCCCTTCCGAAGGGAAAAGCGACCATGTGCCAGCAGTGCCCTCGTGCCCTGAACGCTCCGTGGCTTTCCAGAGAGATGGAGAGCCATGGCCTTCCTGCCCCAGGTCTGTGTTTCCAGAATCATTTCCCATACCTTCAGCGTATGGAGAGCCATGACTGGAGCTCAGCTTTGAGCTTTGCACCCGCTCTCTTCACAGTCCCTTTCTCAAGTGCTCATCCCCCCTCCAAAAGGAGCATTCCCAAGTTAGGTTCTTGAGAGAAACGTTTCGTGCCTTCCACGGTATAATCTTCAGCCAAAGCAGTGTATCCTCCCATTAAACTCTGACCTTAAAGCGCAGGATTTTCTTGAATAACCAAAAACGCCCCAAGCTGCTCTCAGCGAGCTGCAGGCACAGCTCCCAACGCTCCTGGAGCTGCAATCTGCTCTCAGCTCTCTGCAGTCACCCCTGCCTTCCCCCACGGGCCAGCGCTGAACTGCGGATGCTGGTGCCTCACGTTTCACCCAGCACAGGACCGGCGTATCCATTTCCAGCACTAGTAAGTTCCAATGGGTAGTGACAGCTTCCAGTCACGCAGAAACACAGGCAGACTCAGATGTCATTGCAAAATGGTAACAGATTTGAGACAGAGCACCGCAATCAAATTGCCAAAATAGACCTCTGCTTTTAAATGACTCATTAAAATCCAGGGCAAACCAGAGGTCCTGACAGCACTGGGATTGTTGGAAAAAAACCCCGCCAGATTTAATGTGTTAGCTAACACATTAGAACCCTCAAGAAGATAAAGCAATTTTCGTTTCAAACAAAAGTACTTACCTTTGTGAGAAAAGACAATTTATTATTAATCCAAGATAAAATCACGCTACTGGAGGTGAGCCAGTTCATTGTTTTCACAAGACTTAGCAGACTGAGGTAAGAGCAGAGGAGAATCCCAGGGCTATCCCAGAGGATAAAAGCTCCAAGCTCTGGTTTCCCGAGTGGCAGCACTGAATTCCCCACCCCAGAGCTGCCTGGTGCCGCTGTCAGGGGCTCACCAGGGACCGTCCCTGGGGTTGAATTATCAGGGCTCGCTGGGGCAGCAGTTTTGGCTTTCACGTGGTATTGGCAGTGAGGTGTGCAGCCTGCACAAAGATCTGCAGATTCTAAAAATCTATGGAAATACAATCCAGACAGGGCACGCTATGATAAACACAGGGGCCACAAGGAAGAAAATCAGAGATGTTAATTGAGTTTCCCATGTGGCTGTTAGCCTTCCCAGGGTAGGTACAACTGAAGAGCTGAGGCACACCAAACTGCAGTGCCCAGGGCTGGCACCCTGGCTCTGTCCTGGCTCCCAGCACTCAGATCCTGCAGTTTTCAGGGAGTGAGCCCCTCCATCACCACTCTGCTCATTTCCCAGCCACTGCTTCACCTCCCCTTCCTCAGCCCTGTCACACACCCCCAGTGCCACTGCTCGCTGATCCCACAGCTCCTTCCACAGCCCTGCGAGGGACAGAAAACTGCGACAGATTTCAGTAGAGGAGCTCAGAGTTTACTGTGAACTTGCTCGGCTTTGTTTGAGGCAACACCAAGTAGTAAAGTTGAGGCTGAGCTGTCAAATTTAATTCATTAGAAATCCCAGACAGCCAACCTCGCACACGAGAGATCTCAGCTATTAAATTAACAGCCCCAAAAGAAAGATGTAAGGCCTCGGGTTTACTTCACTGGGGTGCAGGAAGCAGCCAGAAGATGTTATCCATCATTAAGCTCTCACATCAGCTCTGAATTTCCACCTCTCCTCTGAAACCCAGGGCTGAGCAGAGCAAAATGAGAACCAGCCCACATCAAACAGAGCTGCAGCACTTTCTGCCTCTCTACAGTCTAAAGACAGGAGCATTTTAAGATTTCTTTGTAGTGCATCCCCCGGTGACATACCCGTGAGACAGTGTAATTCCTGAGACTGCAGAAGAACATTAAGGAACATAAAGTGAGACAAAAGACAACATTAGGCTGGTTTAGATCCTCCCTCTCTCCTACTCTTAAAAATACTGCTCTCATCTCAAATAAACAGAGGGTTTTTCTTGGTTTATTTGCTTTTATGTCTGGAGTTAGACATTGCCCAGCAGAGTTTTCATGAAAACATAATGCCTGTTTAAAATAGTACACACTTCAAATAAAAGATGTGTCTCACAGTAAGACGAGGACAGAAAAAAAAAAAAACAAGAATGGTGACAAATTCTTTTAAATTGTTTCTAAATGATCTAAGTTTCTATTAGCAAAACAAGCACACAAATTATCTTGGGGTTTGCTTTGTTTTTTTGTTGTGGGTTGTTTTTCTTTAATTCGGTATTTTTGAGCCTCATCCTCAAAATCATTGAAGTCAAACAGGCAGACAGACAATTTGTTCTATTAATATCAGTGGAACAAACAGAGATCAAATTCTGCTCCCACTGAAATCCCCTCACCCACAGCGGAGCAGCTCATGAACATCACCACCGATCTTCATCCCTGGGCTGAAAAATACCTTCAAACTCGTGAAGTAAGGCTTAGGCAATTCTTGGTTAGTTTTCCTGATTTTTTTTTTCTGTCAGAGCAACAGCTCAGTGCATTTCTAGGAGGAATTCCTTTAAGACGAACATGTGTCCAGAGTGGAGAGTGAACACACAGAGCAAGAACACAAATCACTTACGGTTTCTAATCAGTGAGTGCAGTGTCACCACCCCAATGCCTCTTTAAAAAAAAAAAAAAAAAATGACCCCAAGCTGCAGATATGCATCACTTTTAAGGTCAGCTGGTCCCTGAAGGCACATGTCTGTTACAGGGTAAGAACAGGGCAATAACCAAAGGTCTCTGTTATTTTATGTCATCATGGCAAGAGCACTGCCACAGAACATTTCCTCATCACTGGAAGCAAGAGTCACATGCAGAGAGAGCAGAAAGAGCAAGGCCAGCTGTACAATCACCACCTTCCTCTCTACATCCTGAAGAAGTGACTGCACTAAAGCTCTGCGAGGAAGGTTTTAAGATCCAGGAGCACTTACACCACTTGTGACACATTCCCACAGAAATCCCATTTTTGGACTCAAGTTACTAAATTGCCTGAAGTGACATCTGTAAATCTTGTTTGATAGAAGCCATGAGGAAGTTGTGACAATATTGGAAAGATGTTATTGCTGGCGTTAGTGGAAGCACAAGCACAGCACACACCTGGCCACGCCAGAGGCTGCACAACACCAGCTCCGAGGGTTGGTCTCCCCAACGCTCCCATGGGTTCCCCACCCAGGGAGGCCTTTCATTCTTCAAAACAAACAATGCCTCAGTGTGCCACGTGAGCAAACAATGGTTCCACAGACAGGGACATGGTGGGTCAGCAAGTGAGGAGTTCACACAATTTAGATGGAGAAGGGTAGAAGGAGACACTCCAGCATCACCTGCGTTTAGCCTGTGAGGCTCTTGGGGAAAAGGTGTGTGCCTAGAGGAGGAAATCTGGACTTGCATCTGCCACCTGCCAAAATACATATATAGATATATATATATACACACACACATACACTTTATATTTGTGTATACATACATATATATATATATTTATATATACATACATACATATATATACATATATACAGATACATACATACATACATATATATATATATATATGCATACACATAAACAACAACATCTAGAGGGCTGCACCACGTTCTGGAATTCACACGATTCAAATACAGAACCACTAAAAATTCACTAATGTACTTAGTGAAAAATGCCAACGTTTGCCAGGGGCAGGTAGTTTAAATTGCTGCGTCTGTCCTCGTCTGAGAAGAAAGGCAAGAAAACTTGGTTAGTATTTTTCTACCAGAAACAGAAGGGCAGAAACTCTCCTCCTTCATACACTCTGGAGGTCAAACTAGATGATGTAACGATGTCTTGTGGCTTTAAACAGGTTTTATAGATTTTCTGGCTTAAAAATAGACACAATGTTTAAACAATAATATTCTGCTGAAAAGGAGTGCTGATACAACAAACCTCATCACTGGCTAAGACCTGGAGGAACTACAACCATGCAAAGATTTGCAATAAAGCAAAGGGAAAACCCTAGGCAGATATTCCAAAATGGAATACTGCAGTACCTGCTCAGGTGGAGGCTCTCTCCAGCTGAAAAGCAAGGGGTGAATGCTCTGCCCTGCACAGCCTGCCTCAGCCAGGGGCAGATCTCCATAAACACAGAGATGGAGATGAGTCCATGGCACAGAGCCAGACCCGGGTTTGGGTCCAGGTTTGGGTCCTGGCCCAGGCTGGGCACAGCAGCAAGGAGCTCATCCCCAGCCCAGAGGCTCAGAGGCCACCGCAGTGTCCTGTGCCACTGGGGCTCTTCCTGGGGCTGGGAGAGCACCACTAAAATCAGCTCTGTGTGCCTGCACTGCCCCGACACCACTGCTGGAGGCACCCCCTGATAACTGAATTCAAAGCCTGCTCCCAGACAGTGACTGCCAGGGGTCACACCCTCACGGCTCAGACGAGGACCCCAATTCCTTATACAAACCGATATGTGCCTGCTGCCTTTTTGCTCCTTTTCCGAGTGCAGGGCCAAAGGAGCAAGCACAGGAGAGAGGCATTGTCATCTCCTCAGCGATGGTCCCTTGGCAGCTACAGCTCTGGTTAACCTGTCACAGGTAAAGCACAGCCACACAACACAGCAAACCTCACCAAACCCCCAGGACCTGCCCGGCAGTCCACTGGGTACCCTGAATTCCAGGAGCCAATATCCACTGGGTACCCCTGAACTCCAGGAGTCAGCATCCACTGGGTGTCACTGAATTCCAGGGGTCAGTACCCACTGGGTACCCCTGAATTTCAGGAGTCAGTGCCCCAAAATTCCAGGACTCAGTCCCCCTAAATTCCAGGACTCAGTCCCCACTGGGTACCCCTGAATTCCAGGAGCCAATATCCCCTGGGTGTCACTGAATTCCAGCAAGTTCACGAACAATGGGAATCAGATTACTTTGCTCATATGTTTTGACAACAGCAATTTCATTTTATTTACTATGATAATTCATAAAGCACCATCAAATGCAGTGCAGAATCTCTTATAAAAATAATTACAGCCTAGTAATGCAGGATCTCATTGAAGCACACCATTAATTCCTTGATGGTTAGAGAACGAGCCAAAGACTGTGCAAATGAAGGATTAGCAAGGTCTCAACACACACATTTCCTTGCACTCAAAATGTGCAAGGAGCAAACCTTATTAAATCAGCATTTCATATGATGCTTTAAAATGATAGCCCCTGAGGCAGAGTTTTTTGTACTTCAAAAGATAGTTATTATACCACTAGATGTTACAGTCTAGGATAACAGAAAAATAAATTCCTGTTGAATTGTTCTACCACTGTATATAGGGAGCACAAAATAGTTGCTGTTTCCCACAGCTGTGAAAAATCGCCAGACTTTCATTCACATTGAGGTGTCATCAGTCTCACAGAGCAAAGAGAGAACAGATCTAACACAATGCTATGGATTGTCTTCCACTTGGCCACTGAAAATATTTGGAGCAGTAACCTTTTCTGAACCCACCATTCAGCATTTGGGCTGTCTCCAGATGTGCCTCGGGGTTCTGTTGCCTGCCTGCCTCTGTTTAAAGCACCTCTGTTTCTATGCAGAACAACTGTGTGGTTGTACATTTAACGGTTGTTTTTAAAGTAAGATTTGCCTAAAATTAAAAAAAAAAGAAAAAGGGGGCTGGGAACTTTTCTTCTTGCTGTTTAATAATGTTCAAAGTTGTCTGAAAATTTGCTTACACCTAATCGTAAAGGACTGAGTTCCCTGCTTCACATCCTCTCACTCAAGGCCTTTGTTTTCAAAGGAGCACAGTCACCATGAAATTGTGACAGCCCTGATCAGATCTGTGTATCTCTAACATGGTAACCAACTCAGGTCTGCATACGTACAACTGATCTGTTCTGATCCAGACGCTGTTAGGAACCATTCCTTACAACCAAAACAGCATTTTACTAAATATTAAAATATGGTTAGACAGATTCCTTGCTGCAGGTAGTTCGACAGCCCAACTTAACAAACCAGAACCCCCTAAAACTCACCAGAAATATCTGCCAATGTTCAAAACGAGATCTCATAACAAACAATTAAGAAGAATGCTGACGGAACTCGCAGAAGATGTTGCATTCTTCCAAACTTTTCCCTCTTATCTCAGATGTTTACAGTAAAAAAAACAGAGACGTTTTCTTCAAAGCACAGTTTTTATCAATCCTCTCCAACATTCAAGCAGTGCAATATTCCTCTTTCAATGCGACCAAGTAACCCCCTCTGAACCTCAGGAGATGTTTGCAAAATAATTGTTCCCCCTCACCGCTCCTTTGTTAATACTTTATTTTTTCCACACTCTTACTACTTCAGGCAGAAGTAACTTAAGAGATATTATCATCAATTTACCAAAACAGAATTCCCCTGAATTTATTTTCTCTTAAGTTAGACTTTTACAATTAAACTGTACATTAGAGCTAAATCTAATGATTTTCAACCTGCCTGAAACTGATTGACTCACTAAGACTACAGTTTCATTCTTCCCCCTCTCTCATTCTGCTAACTAGAAGAGAAATGAATCTACCTTCAAGCCTGTTGGAATCAATCTTCTTTTCTCTTTCTCACAATTTATAAGCCAGAGGCTTAAAAAGTGTTCATATCCGCTTTTAACAAGCTGGTTATGCGAGATAAGCACAAGAACATTAATAAAAATAGCTCAGCTTTAAGTCATGAATGTTTTACAAAAGTAGACCTTAAAAAAAATGGTGAACGCTAATTGTGATTTATACCGTGTTACTTTTCCTACACTACCAATGATCAATCATCTCTAAAAGATTCCATATTTCTATTCAGTGCTGCCAGGCCATTTCTGATCAGGGACACAACCCCAGTCAGGGCTGGCACCTCCAAACACTGGCACACTGCAGAGAAGGCTTTATTCTTTTCCAGTTATCGACTTTTCCTTTTTTATTATTATTTTTTAATTTTCTATTTACAAAGTCCTTTGCAGAGATTTCACAGCTGTCCCATGCCCTGTGTTTCAGTATGGTTTGCCACCACCCCCAGTGTCTCCAGAGTTCATAAAAACTGTATTTAGACAATGCAATACAACCACTGGCACTGAAATTTTTATTACTTCAATTACAACAAAGCAGCTGGTGGTAATAATAATACTGCTTAGCATTTATATGCTGCTTTACATCTTCAAAAGCCTGTATAAATATTTGTTAATTAAGCCTCACAAAACTCCTGAGAGACAGATACTTTTTTGTGTTTATAAATAGGAAAACTGAGACAGAGGCAAAACAGCTGCTTCCAAAATTTTAGATTATTTTTTTAAAAGGGAACGGAGATGTCTGGACAATAACTTCCAGAGTTATAAAAGAACATCTTAAAATACTCAAAGAACCCAAAGGGACGTAAACTCTCATGCTCTAAGGATCCACCTCCTCCAAAACAATCTGTGCTGTCCCTGGGAAGATGCAGATCCCTCTGCCAGGTGCCCCAAGCTGCACAGGACCATTCCATCCGCCAAACCCTCAGCCTGGAGGTCTGAGCCCCCCTGGAGAGGTCACACCTTTGATAAGCTGTGATTTCAGCTGGTCACCACCAAAACTCAGCCTCAACAGCAATTGCTTCTCCCCCAGGGCAGGATTCTGCTTTGTCACTGGTTAAGGGACGTCTGAACCCTTCTTTCTCTTGCAGGTCAACATTTAACTTTCAAACAAAAAGCAAGAAAAACTGTAAGCTCTAAGTAGAAAAGAACAAATCCCACCACGTATGGAAGGCACTTCTGAGAATATCCTACATTCATATTCCGTGAGACGTTTATTGAACAGACTTTTCTGATGTGTATTAGACACCTCACTCACTCAGGGAAAACAAATGCCTACACACACTCTAACACCTCCCAGTCAGGTCTGAGCTCCAGAACTGCATGAGGAGAGCTTGAAATTATTGGCAAAGTACACAGCATTACAGAGAAGACATGACTTAACCCACGTAATTTCACACGCAACATTTCCCGCTGAGATCAGTACGTCTGAAATGCTTTAGAGAAGATTGCAATAAAGACTAATGATACAAAAGAAGAATTGGGGTTTGAGTATGAAAAAGCTTTGCTGCAAGAAGTGACATGAAGCTGAAGATGGAGCACTACGGGCAATTAAGGAGTGATGTAAAACAAAAAGGGTAGGGAAAATTTAGGGGTTAATAAAGAAAAGGAAAAAAGAATAAACAGCAGGAAACTGAAGTTCTGTCAGTACTCCAGAGTAGGATGGACCAGAATCCAGAGGATGGGGGAGAGCCAGGGCTCAGGCAGGGGAGAAGGAGGGCGAACACGAGGAGCTGAGGCAGGGCAGGTGAGCAGAAGGGAAGCAGAGCTGCGGGCGAGGCTCGGGACAGAACTTTAGCACCGCTCAAGGCACTCGGGGCCAGCAGAGAGGCTGTGCTGCTCCTTGGCAGGGGCAGGACATTCGTCACTTCCCCAGAGCCACCAGGGCACAAAGTCCAGGTTCCTGTGCCGTCCTGCCCTCTCCGTGTGAGACAGCACCCAGGGCTAATTAGCAGTTAGCCCAATTTATTATCCCTAACGAAGTTGGCAGCTAGAACACAAACAGAGCCCGTTCTGCCTCCCAACCCTCGGCCCTGGACAAGGCTTCATCCTTGAGCACAGGAACAGAAGGAAACACAAAGATGAAACACTACAGTGAGGGCTGCGAGAGCACAGGAAGAACTGCAAAGCAATAAATAATGCTGCGAGCGGAGCAGAGAATAAATAATTGCACTTTGGGAAAAGCCAGTCTGGGATGACACTGAAGGGAAAGAAGAAAACTTGTGTTTAATACACGGCCTGCCAGCAGCTCTGAATGTGAAACACAGATGTATATTTTTGTCTCCAGCTGAAGGCAGTACAATGCATCCAGAGGCTTCTCAAGACATGTTGTGCAAAGATGAAAATTACTTTAGAGGCACAAGTATAAATGGCTGACTTTTCCACACCGTTTTTAAAATGGCACAGAAGATCATCAAGCTAAATTTTATTGCCACATGATATCACAAACTCCTCATGATGTAACTTTATTTCCTGGCATTATCCTTGCCAGATCATTGAGTTCTCAGTGCATCTGAGAGCACAAGACGATGTACAAGACAAATGTCCCACTCTTTGTACAAAGGTCTCACATTCACAAGCTCTGAGTCACAGAACTGCGCATTCAAAAATATTTTTATGATGTACACTGGGATTCTGACAGGCACTGAACTCCTAATGAATCCTTGCACTAACCAGACACCTAACACCCAGAAACACCAAGTGATTAACTTAGCGTAATCACTGACAGAGTAGGGGAAAAAAAGCTTTCTCCAGGCTAATGACTTCAAATTATATTTTACACTGGAAACCAAGAGAACTGCGTCTCAGAAAATAGAGAACACACCTCAGACACACTGTGAAAACAACTCAAAAGATCAATGGCATCGGAAGAAGGAAGAGTACATTAGAATGAAGGGCAAAGTCCTCAATTTTCATGAAAAGAGCATTCAGAGGGATGACCTAAGCCCTCTCAAGCACCCCAGAATGACCGAACACGCTCATTAACCACAGTTCACATTTCAGGTGAAAGACAATTCACTAGGACCTTTAACAGAACATCTCACAGCAACATCAAAGTCTACCTAAACTCAAAACATTGACAAAATTGGAATAATCTTGTGTCTCACCAGGTATCTGCAAGTACTGAGGAGCAAATGAACTTCTGTGATCTCATGTATTTCTCATGCATTTTAGAACAAGTTTTATGCAACTGGTTGGGGGTGCGTTAAAACAATTCCCTGATGGTTGTGGGCCTATCTAATGAACAACAATAATGACTTTTTCCTAAATACTTTGTCGAAATACTCCAAGTTTTCACAGTATTACAGGAGAAGGGGTTCACCATTTTTTTGTTTATATTGTTTTTTAGCTTTTCTTTTTTTCTCCCCAGCTCTCCAGAGAACCCAGCAGTTTCCATGGCTGGTCAGAATGACTCGATGAGGCTGTGAGAACAAAGGAAGCAGAACCCCGTGCACGACACCACCACAGTAATGAAGATGCCTGTCATGCAGCAGAAACCTACACAGCAGAAAATCCCACAGAAATCGTAACTTCGCGGAAAATACTCACTGCAGCTTTGAGGCTTAGACACATCTGCTAACTTTGTCTATTCAGGATGCACAAGGTTGCTGAAGTCTATTCACAAAAAGACAAAGGTAATAAATGTGAAGAACGTGATTTGTAATTTGCTATTTCCATGTCAGATCCTAACCCTGTGGAGATTCACAGCATGCCTAACTTTAATTACCGAGGCAGCGGCACAGGGAGGGAAGGGAAGAAAGGACTGCAAGCGTTCAACTAGTAGCACTCCGAGGCCCTGAGTTGGCTAATACTTAAAAATGTTGCTAAAACTGAGGTTACAATCAAAGACGTGTTCGTGATTGCAGGCTCATGGCCACAGCTCAAACTGAAACAGATCTTAAAAAGCTAATGCTAACAACATTTCCAGTTGTGATTCATTTTTTATCCTCCAGTGTCAATGACACAGAATCAGAAGGAAAAAGAAAAAAAGAGTCCCTCCTCAGAAAACAGATGTGAAGGTTGCTTCTTCTCACATCATCATGGTCTTTCCAAGAAGGCTGTGACTAACCTTGCCAGGGAAAAATCAGAATTACACAGGATCCCCAAGTATCAATACTGTAAAAGCACCTTGCCTTAACATTCCGTTTCAGTGACTGCAGAGCATTGTTTTATAAACAGTTATGCAAATGTTTTCGACACACACCCCAAACAGTCTCACCGACTTAGATGAAACTTTGGATGACTTTTACCCAAGTTCCTCTATGGACACAGCAGGAGAAACACCATGGTGGTTCAGGACTGAACTGACAGCTGAAGTTCATCGCAAAATGAAGTTCAGATGACAGCCATCACCTAATTTGGAATTCAGGGAGGAAAACTGAAAATCCTAGGTATCAGAGCTAAATCAAAGGCAGTACAAAACAGAAGGTCATTGTCTTGAATGAATAAATTGGTGGACAAATCCGAGTCCAACTCTAGAGTTCAGATAAAATGGCACCAGTTACAACCCTCCCCAAAAGCAGGAATTCTAGTTCCTGGCAATGTGAAACATTTAATAGCAGAAAAAACAGAGAACCAGCACTGAAAACAAGAAATGAACCTCTTATATATTGAATTTTCACACTGAAAAATATTCTTTGAATGGAGATAGGTGCTCAAGGTGTTAAATATCTCTTCTTTCTGGCCATCACCCACAGCAGAGAGGAGTCTGGAGGGGTCACAGACCAAAGGGCCTCCTTTTCCTGTCTGGCACAGCCAAAAGCTGTGTTTTCAAGAAGATCCTGTGCCACTGCCCAGTCATTCACTGTGTGAGATGAGATGCAGGAATTGTAACCAGGAGTACAAGAGCAACACGTGGGAGACACTGAACCCAAAGTTAGCAAGTGCTGTATTAGCACAGTCTTTGTCATGAGGATTTCAAGTCTTCTCTTATCTTCCCACAGTAACCGAAGAGTTCTTATACATTTAATCTATTTTGACTCTTGGCGCTTCAATTATTTGACTTCAGGTGTTGGATTTTAATAAGCTTTCACCCATGGGGAAAAGATGCAGTAGTTAATTTGACTGATTTGCCATTTACAGCTGGACTCTGGACAGTAAAAAAAAAAAAAAAAAAAAAAACACAAAGAAAAAAANAAAATCAACCATATTTCAAGAATTTAGTTGTCACCAAGTGGAAAACTTCAGTGTTTTTTTTCCATTTGTGCATTTCACAGCAGAAGTAAGTAACTTTACATTAATCTTGCCCTTTCTATTACTGCTGTATGTAACCAGCACCTAATCATTACTGGGTGTTACAGTACAAACATTACCGTGGGGTGTTACCTCCCTCCAAATAATCTAATGGGATGCTCTGGCTGCTTTCAGAATCACAGAACCACTCCAACACACATTCTGAGTGTGAGAAGGCACAATTCCCATGCCAAGGCTCTTCCAGCACACGGGCTCCCAGCAGAGCGAGCAGCACGCGGCCCCGGAGCCTCGAGCACAGTATCGCACAGTATCGCTTACCTGCGGTACCTGCAGGCCGAGAACCTACCCTCCCTGTGACCTGTGAGTCGGGACGAGATGTGCGGCGTGCGTCTCCCTTACGCCTCGGAAACTCCACAGCTCTGCAGCCCAGAGGGAAGCGCCAGCTCATGGCAAGCCTGGCCTAGGAGAGGTTGCTCCTCCTCTGGGAGCAGAGGGTGCAGCATTTCCATGGGGATTCCAGGGAAAGGAGACTGCTCACACAGTGCTGAGTCAGTATTTCCAGTTGCTAACAACAAAAATGGTCATTTTTATGTTCTCCCATGTAAGCAGCTTTTACAGCTGACATATAGACGTTGCCCAATCACAAACAAGAAGAAAGATGGTCAAGAGGAAGGGAGGAGAACCACATTTTTGATGATGAAGGAGAGGTGCAATTGAAATATGATCTGTGCTGCAAAGGCGTGTGAGATCCATCACTGGGTTAATATTTCAGCAGACACAAAGCCGAGGAGCAATACTTTCACCTTCAGTACTTCACCTCGAGTAAACAAAGCAGACTCCACCAAAGGTCACACCACTCTGGAGGGTACAAGATTCATGAGCCAAGGCAAAGCACAATTTCTGAGTGGGAGGTTTGGTTCTCCAACAACATCCTTAAGAAAAACCTGTTCCACCCTTTCTTCTATTGCCTGCTACTGGCTGGCTGGAAACTATGGTTTGGTGGAAGCTGCAACTCCTCGGTTTTCATGGATACAGCACAGCCCTGCTGAGGTTCCAGCGGGGCAGGAGCACCTTAGGTGATTCCTCAATGCCACGAGCCTGTTTTGCAAGGTGTGCCCAGGGCACACGGGCGGTGTCAGCGAGTGAGAGTCATGGCGATGAGAGGGCAGGAGGGAAAGCCGCCAGGGAAAGTTACCGAGAGAATGAAAGGGCTGAACAGCAGGGGAGATCACAGCCAGCACGGAGAGCCCCAAACGAACGCGGGCGGGCAGCAGGATTATCCCACCCGAACGCTGCCCCGTGCCCGCTACAGCCACACAGATGGACCAGCCAGCCCAAGCACCGGGCAAAAATACCACAGTAAGGACTGAAAGACAAGGCACCTGCTAGGAGGGGAGGCGGGAGAGGAACAGCAGCGGCGCCGATGCCCAGCCCGACCCCGCGGGAAAGGTGCGAGCAGGTGTGGGGACAGCGGCGGGGGAGAGCACCGCACGGACACAGGGACAGACGGGGACACAGGGACACGGACACACGGGGACACGGACACACAGGGACACAGGGACACGGGCACACGGACAGAGGCGGAGCGGTCCGTGGTACACACCCGGGCGGGGGCACGGCGGCAGCAGCGCTCAGCCCGGGGCCCGGCAGGAGTTCTCAGCCGCCCTGCCCTGCTGGAGCGCAGGGAGCGGGCACGGCAGCGGGCACGGCACGGGGAGCGCCCGCGATCCGCCGTGCTGCGCTGCCCGGGCGGATTCAGGGGTCCGGAACGAGCCGGGGACCGCACGCCCGGGGGAAATGCCCTCCCAGCGAGCCCCTTCCTCACCTTACCTTGCCCTGGGGGCTGCTCCCGGCCCGGGGCGGCGCTGGCCGCGGGGATCCGGGCAGGACTCCGCTCCGCGCCGCGCCGCCAACAAAGTGCGGGAGCGGGCGGGAGCGCAGCGGCGCGGCGCGCACCGAGCGGGGCCGAGCTCCCTCTGCCGGGCACCCGGCCCGGCCCGGCCCGGCCCGCCGAGGGCAGCGCGGAGCCCCCCGGAGCCCCCCCGGAGCTGTGCGGGGCTGCTCCGTGCCCACTCTGTATCTGCTCCCCGCCCGCTCCGTGCCCGCTCCGTGCCCGCTCCCGCACGGCTCCCGCACGGCTCCGCGGCGCTCACGCCATGCCCAGGTGGTGAGAGCAGCGCCCCGCAGCCGCGCTGGAACGGAGGAGTTTAGTCATCGCAAGCGTTTAGAGAAAAAATAAATAAATAAAAGGCCACACACGAAACCTACCACGACTCCAAAGCAACATCCTTCCCCGAAGAAGTAGGTGTAGCTAAAGCACCTTTGGAACGACGGGGCTAGGAGAACAAAAGTCTCCCGTCTTCGCTTGAAATCCCGGATGAAATCTCCCAGCTGTTTATGCAGCTTCCATCTGGCTCCGCACTGCTCCCCCTGTGACAAGCCACACGTGCTGTGGCTCCGGCAGGGCACAGTCCCCGCGGCCACGCTCGCAGGTGGCCGAGCTCAGCGACACTGCCACCGCCGGGACTGCCAAATGCGCCACCTCCCCTCCCAAACCGGGCTGTTCCACCACTACCTGCTTTCACTGGTTTCTCTTTCAAATAAGTTTTTGCCTTACGCGACTCCAGAGAAAAGCTAGAGAGCATCAATCATTTGAAAAACCTCTATTCAGGTGGTGCATAGGAGAGCTAATCTGATTTTTGAGGTTCTGTTCCTGGTTTTTGATAGGATTCAACTGCCAACCCAGAAACACACACCTGCTTAATTACGTTGCCGAGGCTCCTTCCAGGCTTCACCGAGATCCCTTACGAAGCTCGGACTCATATCTGAACCAAGCAGCTATTTCCACGGAGCCAGGGTTATCCAAATGGAGCAACAGGTCCTTTATGCTGCAAAGTTTCTGCGATTCCAGGCCCTCTCCAAGAAACCTGCAAAGTATAACCTAAAGAAAGAGCAGCTGCTCGCTGAAATTTCCACTCAGTTCCAAGAAATGAGACTTGGCAGGTCCTCGCTTTTTATAACACTCCGTGAGTCATTTGCAGACGCAGGTGAAGTCAGAGCCATCCCTGCCAGAGCCCTGCCCCCGACGGCTGCTCCAGGGAGGACACGGATTGCCCGATTCTGAAAAAAAGGACAGGGCGACACTGCTCAGGCACTGTGTGGTTCCTGGGTCTCTTCTCAAGCGGTGCTATTCCATCCTTGAGCTGGGGTTTGGCAGCAAATCTTCCCGAAATGAGGACTGAGCTGTGCGCTCCGCTGCGGGCTGGGGGCTGCAGGAGGGGCTGCAGGCAGGAGTGCAGCTCCCTCTGGGCTCCTCTGAACCAGACAGCAGAGAGTAACCCGAGTCTGCGAGAGGTGGGGCCTCACGCCACAATTGCTCAGGAGTTCACCTTAACCCTGCTTAAAAGGAAAAAAAAAAAAGGAGAGAGAAAGAAAGAAAAGCAGTTCAGCCAACTTCCCCTTCCTGGCTCGGAGCTGGCAGAGCCCCTTGTGCTGCATCTTCTACCAGTTCTGTCTTTGTTATTTTTTCTGGTCCAGAAAGTCCTCCACAAAACAGTAAAGCAAAAAAAAAAGTGAAATAAGCCCACTCCTCTGTACCCAAACAAGCACTGAAATGTGCAGATACCATACACTTCCCCAGATTGTTTCCAACAAACCTTCAAATCTTAAAGAATCAGATTATGGAGAGACCACCTAGGGAATTCCTGTGAGTGAAACTTACGGGAACACTGACATTTCCAAATATCCGTGCCAGATGCCATGCACACACTCCCTAGGTAAATAATAACAGTAATTGATACTTACAAGAGCTTACCCCATGAGAGTAGAAAGAAATACAAGAGAATCTCTTAGAGAAAAGGTTGGGGACTGCTTCAGTCCTTGGCAGCAATAAACAGTGCCTCTCTTCCCCCTTTTTTCCTGGATAGCAGCCCAAGCCCACCCCCTGCTCCAATTCCCTTTAACAAAGGACAGAACACAAACGCAGAAGACCACTGAGGGCTGATAATTTTGTTTGGTTTCACTTGGAAAGAAAATATTTTAAAGGAACAGAGACAATAAAGAGGAAAGAAAGTGGGATGTGAGAATGAGAGAAGGGAAACCAGAAGGACAAATGGGAGAGATTTGGGGAAAACAAATCACATTTCTCTAATTTCTATGACTTTTCTTCAAGATGTGTACAGTAGGTATGGACATATTTAAGTTATTTTATATGAGTATGAAGTCATATTGCTGCAGAAAGGAAGCCAGAACATTGTAACACAGGGGATGAAAATGGTATTTCATCAATGTTTGTCTGTTTGGGGAAAAGACAAAATATGCCAAAGAATTTCCTTCTGTTGTATATCAGCCTATAGATCCTTTCTGGGCTGGGAACCTGCAGAATGACTTCCACACGGCCTGGCAGGTCCATCAGAGGCCCTTTGCCGACACCCCTTTCCCTTTCCTGCCTGGAGCGGGGCCAGGCGCAATCTCCTCTGCAGGTGCATGGCCGGGGAGGGCTCGGCGCGGGAATAAACTGCACTTCATGGGAGCAAACTGCAGCTTCACGGGGAATAAACTGCACTTCATGGGGAGCACCTGTGTGCAGCTTCATGGGGAGCAAGCTGCAGCTTCAGGGGATCAGCTCTGTGCTCCCCGTTGACAATGGGGGAGGGCTCTGGTTGTGCAGCGTTAGCCGCAGTGAGCCCAGGGAGTTTAGATTAGCTGCTGATATTGGAATTTCCACCCTCGTTGGAAACAGACACCGCTGTATCCATAGAGTTTTCAGAAGGAAAATATACAAAGCAAGCCTGATTCTCCTATTGATTTTAAGGCACGTGCAGCTCAGTGAGAAACAGCAGAACTGTTCCTCATTTAGGCCATAAAAATGCAAGATAAACCCAGAGGAATCCACGGCAAATGAGAGAAACAAAAGAGAGTGGCTTTTGGTCCATGCTACTCCATTCTTTATGCTATGAAAACAAACAAAAAAATTTGCAAATCCAGAAAGTATTTATTTGGTGCTTAAGTAAAATTATAGAATACATTTTGCATCATGACTAAACACGGTACTATCTATAAAACTATAGAGGTAAGAGGATTTAAAGAATAAGCAAAGAGATTCTTCTAATGCCAAAATAATTTCTAGTTTTAGTGGGAGTTTCTTTTGGGTGGGTCTGCTTTTAAAATATTCTGCTTAAATATGTCATCCTTTGTGTCATAAATACATATGTACATATATTCAGACCATTTCTAGAACACGCTAAGTGAATGTAATTAATTGTTCTAAACTCAGATTTATCATTTGAGTAGCAAATCTATAAATAACACAATGACTTCAAAATTTGTGAGGTCTAAACATTCAGGATATTCTACAAACTTCTACATTAATTAAGAAGCTGGGGTCTGCTACCCCAAAGTTACCTTTCTGCTTGGGTTTGATTCCCCCTCCCAGAAGAAAAAAAAAAAAGGAATATAAAAATATTAAAAGATCTCCTCTCTCCCCATTAGGCGATTCCTTTATTGAAAAGCTTGTGTTTAGTTGATTAAAATGCAATTACAGAAGCTACTTGCAGTTTCTTGAATAACCTTTCTAGGGAAGGTTGGTTCAGGCAAAGTAAAGCAGAGCAGAGAGCTACTCACAATCAAATGTGAAAAAGAAGGAGGAACTCAGCGTGTTCCTCTCCTCACAGAAACTGAACTGAGTTTCCTCTCCTCACTGAACTCCAGCCTGAGTTCTAAACTGGAGGGACAATATCTGGACGGCTCCTGGCTGACTCACACACTCTATCCCAGGTACGGAGCAAAGGCAGCACAGAGAATTCCCAGCAGTCTCATTTCCGTGCAGAAATGGTTCTTGAGGAGAGCTCAAGGACACGGTAGAGCACATCAGGTGGGAGTGAGGTCTGTCAGAGTGCAGTCATGGCAGGGAACTCTGCGGAGGCTCCCAGCGACTGCAGGAGATACATCTGCCCCCAGTGAGTCAGTTTGCCCAAGGTATAATGAACGACCACTCTGTGGAGCAGGAAAGTTTGCTGTTGTAAAAGAAAGAAAACACTCAACTGTTTGTTCGCGGTCCCTATGGTGCCTGCATTTCCCCTCCATGAACATGGAGTTAAATCTCCTGGGTGTTCTGGTCTCTGTTTTACTTTACTGGGAGTTTGCAGCAGTGATTGTACACCTTCCATATCTGTCCCTTAGTTTAGCTGCTAGGGATTATCAGATTTTTATTCCTTGTTCCTAATTACTGTTACAGCCAGGAGGGAGATTATTTGACTGAGCTGACAGGGATAAATGAACCAACTCCTCATCCTGAGCACAAAACTCTTCAGCCTGAAGCTGCCTCCAGTGCTCAGTTAAAAACTTGCCATCCAGCTATTCCAACTATGAATGCATCAATTACAAACCATGCAAATGTGTGACTGGGGCTGGAGCTGAATTTGTGATGATAGAGAGCCCTGCAGTAAGACAAGGGCTCCGTGACGTTGTGAATTATCTGGCAGCTCTTCCTGCACCATCCTGTGCGGATTGCAATCAGCCAGTGAAGTAATGCAGAGGGCCCTTCTCCCTCTGGAGCCATTTATTTCTGAAGAAATAGAAAACCCAAACCTTTAATTTGCACATTACTTAATCTCTACACTGAGAGCTGGTTGGCTGACTCTTGAATTTGGAAGGCAAAGACTCTTTCCTGAAAGAAACCTGAGGCACAAGAAACCTTTGCCATAATTTCGGCAAAGCTCAGCACATTTGTGATTGCTAGAGTTTGATCTGTCACCTCTCAGGAGCTACACTGTGTTTGATGAATGAGATTCTAATTGAATTTAAGCAAATAAATCGCAGGCTACAAAGCAAACGGAAATGTTCTTATGCATTTTGATGCCTCCATATTCCTGTCTTCCAGAGACAAAAAAGAAACAAGACACAGACAATCAGTTGTTTCATATCCATGCTCTGCTTTTCATAGGGAAGCACAAGAGGTGTGTTTTATTACAACTGGGTGCTTATTGATAGAGAGATAGAGCATTAATTTTCCCTTAGTTCTGAGCAAAGTCACATGGCAGAATCATATGTTACAGCCATATGGCATAATAATTTTTGAACAGATAGCAGCAACAAGCTGATAGTCTGTGTATTCTGACATATTTATAGCCCTGCCATAATGGTGCAGGAGGACAGCAGCAGCCTCCAAAGTGGGGACATGAGATGCAGTCCAGTGAAGTACAGGCACAGGATGATACTGAAGATTTCAGTGTGATAAACCATTCACCCCGGTGAATGAGCCAGGCAGAGCTTATTTTATATTAATTAGATAATTTGGAGTGTGAATATGTGTGTGTTGTCAGTGTACTACACCTAATTAACTGTGTGTTGTGTATTAGTTAACATGTTAAGATTTTAATTAGACTAAAAAATTCTTGGCTTGTGTGTTCCTCCTTCGCCAATAACAAGATTTTGCACATGAAATTCTCTCCATCAGTCCTCCATATTCTTCCTTTCCTTTATATTGTTATGCCTCAAAACTTTTCTCACTCCTTTGGAAGTGCACTCACTGACACATTGATGGGCCAAAATAACTGTTGTCCTTTTTAGGGGCAGTGAGAGGGCAGACATTGACCCCTGTGCCCGAGGCCCAAGATCCAGAGGGGTGTGTGCTGTTCCTGACCGCCAGCCCGTGCCCTCCATGTGCCCCCCATGTGCCCTCCATGTGCCCTCGATATGCCCTCGATGTGCCTTCCATGTGCTCTCCCTGTGCCCGCCATCACTGCACACTGCACTGGGACCAGAGCTCAGCTCCCCGTTCCCAGGGAATCCAGGGAGCCCCGGGACCTCTCCTTCCCTCCACGGCCCAGCACAAAGGGTGACGAGGGGAAGGGCACAGGGTGGGGAAAAGCTGCCACGCCCATTGCAGGTGACAGGCACAGCAGCAGAAAGGGTCCCCTCGAGCCGCTCCTGCTCCATCCCTGCTCCATCCTGCTCCATCCTGCTCCATCCCTGCTCCGTCCCTTCCTCCATCCTGCTCCATCCCTGCTCCGTCCCTTCCTCCATCCTGCTCCATCCCTGCTCCGTCCCTTCCTCCATCCTGCTCCATCCCTGCTCCGTCCCTTCCTCCATCCTGCTCCATCCCTGCTCCGTCCCTTCCTCCATCCTGCTCCATCCCTGCTCCGTCCCTTCCTCCATCCTGCTCCATCCCTGCTCCGTCCCTTCCTCCATCCTGCTCCATCCCTGCTCCGTCCCTTCCTCCATCCTGCTCCATCCCTGCTCCGTCCCTTCCTCCATCCTGCTCCATCCCTGCTCCGTCCCTTCCTCCATCCTGCTCCATCCCTGCTCCGTCCCTTCCTCCATCCTGCTCCATCCCTGCTCCGTCCCTTCCTCCATCCTGCTCCATCCCTGCTCCGTCCCTTCCTCCATCCTGCTCCATCCCTGCTCCGTCCCTTCCTCCATCCTGCTCCATCCCTGCTCCGTCCCTTCCTCCATCCTGCTCCATCCCTGCTCCGTCCCTTCCTCCATCCTGCTCCATCCCTGCTCCGTCCCTTCCTCCATCCTGCTCCATCCCTGCTCCGTCCCTTCCTCCATCCTGCTCCATCCCTGCTCCGTCCCTTCCTCCATCCTGCTCCATCCCTGCTCCGTCCCTTCCTCCATCCTGCTCCATCCCTGCTCCGTCCCTTCCTCCATCCTGCTCCATCCCTGCTCCGTCCCTTCCTCCATCCTGCTCCATCCCTGCTCCGTCCCTTCCTCCATCCTGCTCCATCCCTGCTCCGTCCCTTCCTCCATCCTGCTCCATCCCTGCTCCGTCCCTTCCTCCATCCTGCTCCATCCCTGCTCCGTCCCTTCCTCCATCCTGCTCCATCCCTGCTCCGTCCCTTCCTCCATCCTGCTCCATCCCTGCTCCATCCCGCTCCATCCCTGCTCCATCCCTGCTCTATCCTGCTCCATCCTTGCTCCGTCCCTGCTCCGTCCCTGCTCCATCCCTGCCTCTGCACCCAACCACGGAAACTGCAGAAACCTGAGCTGCCCTCCCCTCCCGAGCCCTCCCGGGGGTGCTTCTCAATGAGCTGAAGGAAGGAATTGAGCTTACGCACAATGATGGTCACCCTGTTTGGTTACAGAAACATTTTCCCACATCTTCTGTGGTTTCAGTTTAAAAAGGCTGAAATTTTCAAGGCTGGGACTTGTCCTCAGACATATATATAGGTATCCAGTGCCTAGCACAGCCAGGGCTCTGTGCTGAGAAAAGTCTCTGTATCCTACCAAATCAGGCAAAACTGTGACAAAAATAATGCCAGTCCTTCCTCTTTACATGAGCCTTTGTTAAAAGAATAAGCAAGCACTTGGCCAAGAGAAGAATTTCTTCTTCCTCTGGAGTGGTGTCAGCCAGCAGAATTCACCACTCCAAAGAGCACCCGGACTGCTGTTGAATTTCAAAAAGGGGGGTTGAATGCTCTGGATCAGGCGATGCTTGTGGCTGGTGCAGCTGTATGGAGACAAAAGGGAAAGCTGAGAAGGACTGAAACTCTTGCAGAATGACACGGATGATTTAACCCCTAGAATGAGCAAACTAAGGGTTGGGAACACGCTCATGACGCAGATATTTCTGGACTATAAGAAAAGTAGGAAGAGAAAGAATTGAGTTAATCCGCAAGTAAAATAAACAAACTAAGAGTTACTGGAAATAACAGAATAGATAATCTGGAAAATTCCGTGGGAGGACTGAAGAGCTTTCAGATTCCCAAATGTAAAACAGCAGTTCATGGCAGGAATGTACACAGCAGGCACTGACAGCCTACCTGCTCTAACAGGAGACTTTCCAAGGATTTCTAAATCCACAATATTTGTAGATTTCTGGCATCTGAAGAAAATGCTGTGGGTTTATGACTCTTTTTTCCTTGCATTTAAAACTTGGGGGGTGTATTTCTTCTGTTTTGATGGAGGTGAGAAGGCAAACCTCAGATGTCTGGAACATCCCTCCTGCTCAGTCTGGAAACAAAAGCAAAGTAAAACCAAATGAGATTTAGCTCATGCACCTGCTAGAGAGGAGGATGGGCAGCGTTGCATTCCTCTCTTATTCTCTGCCTCCAAATTCTGCCCTGCCCTCCGGAGAAGTGAATTGTTACTTACAGGAGAGTGAGACATGGTGAAGATTTATTTAGGTGTAATTACAAAACACTCAGATCCCAGGATGAGACGTGTGATAAAACTGAATCCAAAGTCCTCTGAAGCCCAAAAGGATATCTTTAATTTAAGGGACAGTGGAGCAGGCCCATATATACTGCAAAATTACTGCTGAACTTTACAGACTAAATGGCTGTGGCAAGGAATAAGTCAGGATGTGCACAGTACTATGAAACAAGAATTAATTATCCTTTCATGTGCCTTTGCATTGTATTCTTTCAAAGATATATTCTTGTTATCCTCGTCTAAGTTATAGGCTGTTAAATTCTCAGCACGAAGACTGCAGCAACTGAAAACAAACCAGGAACAATGGCTGGAGCTTCCCTGTGTGTGAGAACAGGGCAAATGGCAGAGGCTGTTTCCCAGCACTGAGCTGGACATAACATATATAACATGTGACAGCAGCCCCAATCACATCACCGTGGCACAGACAATGCTCCCCCAGTGTCAGGCTCTCTGTGCTGAGAGCAGTTTTCAGTTAATTTTCCTCATTTACGAGGTAGATGCCAGAGCAGTCGTGAAGGAGTCCAAAAGCTTAGTGGCAAATGAAAAATTCCCTGTGTGCTTCACTCAATGTGCTTCCCCCAGGAAGGCCAGGCAGGGTTTGATAGCCGATTTCTTTAGGGGACAGACAGACAGACAGACAGACAGACAGGCGTGCTCTGCTCCTCAGGGCTGTCAGCACTGTGCCTTCACTCACAGCTGAACACACACACAATAGATCAGGTTGTCTTAACAGCGGCACAACAATTGTGCATTTCTGTTCCACAAAAGAATAATATAATGCCTACAAAATATGAAATATCATGAGAAAAAGACAATACGTGACATATTCTTAACAATATGTTGTTATAACAATACATTTTAATACTATGATTATTGATTACATAGAATATTACTATATTGCCCTATAATCCTGATAAAGAGCCCAGCAGTATAAGAAATCGGTTCACAGAAATCTTGGGGAACTGAAAGGATTCACATCAATGTAAGTTGTTTTGGACTTGGATTTCAGTGCCTGTTCATCCATTTAACTGCAACCACTCCAGCTCTTCTCTCTATGGGAATCTTCTCAGGGAATATGAAGCATTAATTGCATAATTTAGAATGGTTCTCTGGGTATGAATAAAATTCTTTTATTGCCCAACACACAAATATTGTTCAAAGTGTGTTTATTCTAGTGAAAAAAATACCCATATTTCTGAGTAGCATCTGAAACAGAATGGTAGTCTCCTTTAGTAGGAGACATGTTCTCCAACAGGAAGGCTTTCCTCTTATCAACATTTTTTCATAAAGTTTTATTTTCATATTAGGAAGATTTCATTGCTGCTATTAAACAAGATTTTATGGGCTAAGGGTTGAAGTAAAGTAAGACAGAATTTGATTAACTGATGGCAAGATTGAGGTTTTTGACATGGATTTCACAATACGTTGGAAATAAGTAGCTCACAGTCCCCTATCATCATTTGTCAGCAAGTGATTTGCTATAGTTTTCATCCTTATTGATGTATTTCATTGAGTTTACAATGCTATATTGACCTTATCCTGGTTCTAGCCATCAATTTCTATCTTTAGTGTATTTAAGGATAGTAAATCTTTAAAGTTATTGCTGTAGACCTTTCTCTTCAAAGGATTTATTGTTTTCCACTAGAGGAATGAGATTTTTAATGACCCACATTTTAAATTATTTTTCACTTATAGGCAGTTTTGACCATGTAGGAATAAAAATGAAGTACAGGCTTCCTCCTGGGTCCCACGAGGAGAGCAATAACACCTAACTCCTTACAGTATTACTGTTTGCATTAACTTCAGCTGTGGGGATATGCCAAAGAAATTGCATTTGATTTCCCATTAAGCTGCATAAATTTTAGTATGCTTTATTTCACCTTATTGGGACTCATTCTCAGGTTTGGTTTTGGTTTGTTTTATTTGCAGCTCTGTATTGATATTTGGGAATAGAAAAAGTTGGCTGTCAGCTATGTCTTTATAGGTCACGACAGGGGAAAATTTAGAATTACCTTTTCTACCAATGAGACATCTTTTGGGCTCGTATGAAGTGCTGCAGACACCTTTTTTACCAACAGCCAGCACTTCATTAGCTCAAGGGCTGCTCTTGCATTCTGTGGATTCTAGGCCTGCGCTGTCAGAGCTGCACTTACTGCAAAAGGAAGTTTGTCATTAAGTTTGAGATATAAAACAGAAAAGTATTTATTTAGCTTCCAAAGTTATAAAGCCAGAAAGCATCAGGCTTCTAAACTGAAATATTATCTGTACTTTTAGAGCACTATAGCACAGAGCAGTGAGGTGTTGAGGAATCTGGACATGGAACAGTCCAGAGGATGCTCTCACAGGAGCTCAGCTGGTTTGTGCTTTTCAAAGCCACCCTTTTCACTCCCAAGACTATACAGATAATGTATAGCTGCTTTTATTGTAAGGCTGCCTGTCATATCCATCTGCATCAGCATTACAGCTCCTGGACAGGGCATTTCTCTTCCACCCTCTCTAAGTGCTTCTTGGGCATCATTCAATGAGGGCTTTAGAAGGAGAGCAGCAGCACTGCAGCAGAGTCCTGTCAGGGTCAGAAAGTTCTCCTGACTGCTTACACACTGCTTACACACTCCCCTGTGCAGCAGGAGTCCTGAAAATGTGGTACAGAAGCAAGAAGCACAGGCACTACCATCATGCTCCCACGAGTCAAGATTTATTTTTTCATTTTAAAAACGATGGCAAGTTTTACTCATAGTGCTTTTCCAGCTGGCTCTTTATGGAACTCTGTATGCACAGGAGGGAGCTGCATTAGCTATCAGTGGCTGTAAGGGTATGGATTCTGCTCACTGGATCAGTTTCTCAAAGCTGTGCACACTTAAACCCAAGCTCACTCACGAGCAAACCCCAAACCTTAACTCCCACAGCCCCCTCAGGGTGCAGTAGCCAAAATATGGAAATTTTACTAACCCAAAGTGAAGTTTGGAACGTTTGTGTTTTGCAATTGAATGGCACAATGGCCTGGCCCAGCTGACTCTGAAAACCTGCTAACACAAGTTGAATATTTGGATCCTACACCTAGGATGGGTAAAAGCAAACCACTGCAGCTGCAGAAGGACACTCTGAGACAAGCCTCTCCAAGTCCTGCTACTCTCTGCTCCCACCAACTTCTGTGCAGCTCTGGGAGCACAGCTGCCCAGGGGAACAGATCCTTGAGCATCCTTGGCCTTAGCCATGGCCACTTTGGGACCTGTAAGAGCTCCTCCTCATCAGCCTCCCCCAGCCTTACCCCTGTGTCCCAGGCAGACTCCAGCTCCTGCCGGGGCAGCAGCCAAGGACGGATGGGGTGGGAGGCTGGGGTGCCTTCCTGGGGCTCAAGGGTTAAAAAGGAGACAGAGAAATGAACCAAAGCCATGAACGTTGGGCGCTGGGGAAGAGCCTGTATGGTTTTAATCCAGCAGAGGAGCAGCAGGAGCACAGAGTCGTGTGTGAAATATGAAGTTTGCTCACAGAGCTGACCTTGGCAGCAAAGCAACAGACGCCTGAGACACGATAGCAGCTCTGCATGCAATTCTGTGTGACTGAAAACAAAAGCAAAACAATGCCACAAGAAAGCTCTCCTTTTGCTCTTCATTTGCAAGGATTTGAAACAGACCTCCTTTGAAATCAATCTGCAAACATATATTCTTACCCATATTAGAGACATCACACATTTTTGAACAGGATTTATCATCTTGGACCACGTTGAGTGTGAGTCAGAACAGTCTCCAAAATAAAATTACAAATTCAATCTAGAGATACTTTAGACCATATTATTTAAATTGTTCTGTCTAAAAGTTTTCTGGAAAAATAAGGATCCCAGCAAGACTATTAAACTTCATTTGGCCACATTTTGAAACAATAAACAATGTTCCAAAACAACCAAAATAGCGCAGATAGGTAAGCTATGGCTCTGTTCTCTTGACTAGACAAAAACTGAATGGATTTGCAACAATTGTAGATTAAAGAAATAAAGCAGTCCTATGTTGTTCTCATAAAATACACCTTGCAGTGTCTTACAGATATAATTTAATTATATTCAAAACTATATTCATTGTAGGAAATAGAGAGATGGATAGCACACTTCCCTAACATACTTATTCCTGCTATAAAACTAATGAAAAGACCATATGCAAAATTCCAGTCTGGTCTGGTGTCTGTATTTCAGGTACTTGCTATGAAAAATTTTGGGGTTAAATTCTTCTATTAATTTTATAACCTCCTTTGCCAAAACACAGCATGAATATCAATATATATTGCCACATTTTCCTCATTAATCTTTCAACACAGGCCAGACATTGATGAGCCACAGCGAGAACTCGACCCAATGTGGCAGGAGCTGGCAGTTCCCAGGCAGTGTGGGATCTATCTGGAACAGGCAGGGCCATTTGATACCAAATTCCAGGAGATAACCCTGACCCAGAAACCTGAACACAAGGAGGATTTTTAATGCAGACCAGGCGGCTCAGAGTGCCCTCGCAGCACTCTGTGATGCCGTGGCACAGGGGCAGCTTCAGCAGAACATCTCCTTCCAGCAGCAGAACATCTCCTTCCAGAGGCTGCACCGAGCACGGGGCAAGGACAGACAATTCCCGATGTTCAGGCACTTGGGGACTGCCTTTGCTGTTCTTCTGAACTGTTATTTCTTTTTCTGTATCAGTGTAGTATGAGATGTTCCAAGAAACTGATGTCCTTAATTTAACCACAAAACAGAAACAGGCTGGACACAGAGTCTGCCTGAAGTGTTGGAGGGATAGGGATTTCTCTCTCTCTGCGCATGGAGCAGTTGAGAAACCAGCAGGTGCTGTGCTAATCAAACTGTCCTGCAGCATCCTGAATTTGCACACTGGATAAGCCTCCATTTGAAAGTTTTATCACTTATATTAATAACATTATTCATTATATGCAGATAAATGAATACATCTGCAGGCTCCCAAATCAGGCTCCCCTTGTGATAAACACTCAATATTCATTCTCACTCCTGTTATTTTCCTTTGCGAAGTGCTCTGCTCCAAGGACAGAGATGACAGACCTGTCCCACTCTAACAATCTGTTTATAGTCAAATGGAAGGAAACCGAAAGGATCCCATTTTAGAGATACTACATGAAGCAGAGAGAGTATGTCATTTCACAAATTACACAGAAAGCACAAGAAAAAGGTGAAAATAAATGGTAGTTCTGCTGACATCTGGCTGAGTCTACGCAGCCTTCCCCAACTGATAACAGCTGGGCTTGTACTGGTAGCTGGAAACAAAACCTCCTGCCCACTAAGAGATTATCAGAAGTCATGAGTTGATTTCTTATCATAAATTCAAAATGGATAAACCATTTGTTGCTGTTAATGTTATTTGTGTCATCATGGCTCCCAGAGAACAAAACTCCCATGACACTGAGATCATGGGAAAGATTGAAAATAACTCCCTGCACAAGTGAATCACAAAACTGGAATCTGCAAAATGTCTTTGAGGGGAGACCATTTCATATTTAAATTATAAAAAGTACTCTCAGAAAAATTTAATATCTAGAAGAGAATCTTCGGCGAAATCGTTGGTTGTAAACATCACAAATTATGCAATCTAGCTGGAAAATAATAAATGAAGACATTTTAGTTTCTCTGTAACTTTGAACCCTTAAGGTGCACTTGGGTTCATCTTTTTTTTTTTCTCCGTGTGACCTAATAGCTTTACAAAAGTGAAGTCTGAGATTCTTCAGGCTCTGAGGTATCAAAGAAAACCATGAAACCCCAAAAGTCTGAAAATGAAGCTGCAGCAATCAGTGGTGTTATTTCAATGTTTCTGGCCAAATAGGAGGGTGGCTACGAAAGCAAGCACCATTGGGGGAAACACAGTCTGTGCTTTCTCTCCTAAACTATCACAGAAATATCAACAGGCAAAATTCTCCTGTTGGCCTACTACAAGGCAGAAAAATAACCGCAAAATAAATCCAGCAAGAGTTGTGGGGTCAGTATTTGGCTGTTTTTCTCACCATCTCCCCTTTACTTCCTCCTCCCCATTAAAAAAGTGAGCAAACTGCAGGCTGCAGTATGGATCAGGTGATCTTCAGGCTGGTACCTGACTCCAGCATTGCCTCACCCCTTGGAACACTGCTGATTGCTTGTAAAAGAAAAAGAAATCCATTTTCCTGCAAGAGTCCCTCCACACAATGTAGGCACTCTGCTGCAAATGTAAATCTTGCATCAAACCCTTGCTTGAGCAATCTCAGCATGAATCACCAGCTGCAGGGGATTATCTCCAGCAGAATATGTGCAAAGGAAGAAGAGGCCATTTCTGAAGGGAGCTGAATATGTAACATAAATCTTTGTCTGTTATGAAAGATTTACTTTATAATTCAAATCAACTCAGTTCTACTGGAAAAGAAGCTTTTCACAAGAAAGGTCTGCAGGTGTGTCAAAAATCACTTAAATCTGGGAACCAACAGCATTTATTTCCATTATATCTGTCAAAAGTATCTCAAAATAAGCAACATATTTTTTTTAAATTATTGTGCAAGGACTATTCAATGACTGCAGGTTTGCTCATTCCAAATTGTAAATAAATCAGAGCAGTCTTAGCTCACAGTTCTAAGTTTCTGATATACATATATATATAAAAATTATTTTGTAGCAGAAAGATGAGGGGAACATTCCACAGGGAAAACAGGTAACTTCAGAAAGGATCTAAGGTTTTATGGCTCAGGACTGCTGAGTGTGTGACTTCCTTGAGGAGATTACCAGCAGTGAAGCCCCTCTGCCAAAACCATGTGTCTCCAGCCTTAGTGGACTTTGTCCTGGACTCCCTGAGCTGCTTTTCTGTGAGGACGCAGCTCTTCAGTACAGTGCAGATAGCGATGCTCTGCCAGTATGAAGAGATTAAAACTTGCTGATGGCTTTGAAGATTAGGATCTGACCCTCACACTGGCAGACCGAGTAGACCTGAAGCTAAAAAGATCAGACACAAAATATCTGCAGCTCGTAATCCCCCTGAAAAGAAGACATTGCATTCTCCAGCAGTAAGCCCTGGTGTTGTCTTTACCTTTGGACAACCTCAGAAACTGATGGGCTACTGTAGCCAGGATCTCTTCTGGCAGGACACCAGGAAATGGGATCGAGATTAAGGATGAGCTTTTGCCATGCTGCTTCTGAACTGAAGAAATTGGCTGATATTTCTGATCACACGAACATCTGGATGGAAGGAAGAAAATATATTCTAACTGCACAGATAGCTCTGAGAGGCAGCTACTGTTATTTTGGCACAGCACACCATTAATCTGAATAACTGGTTCTTCATTCAAGCATTAAATACTGTGGAATTTTTGATGCTGAATCCTTCTGTGGAAAATTACATATCCAAACAATTATACTTGATGTATAGTTGGTATCACTCCATTTTCCCCAAGTGGTATCATATGACCGCTGAAGCATGATTTCTGTCCAGGGCAACTTGGCAGAAAAGGAATTCTTGCTCCTTAGTGCTCTCACAATGCTTCAGATAGGGTGTGCTGGTTTTGGCTGGGGTAGAGTTAATTCTCTTCACAGCAGCTGCCGTGGGGCTGTGTTTTGGATTGTGCTGGAAGCAGTGTTGATAACGCAGAGATGTTTTTGTTACTGCTGAGCAGGGCCTGCACAGAGCCAAGGATGAGCAAGGTTGCGTGTTCTTGGTGGTGCCGGGGGTTAAGCCCTGACAGAGGGAATGAGCGACTCCTGAGCAGCACTGAGCAGCCAAACTGTTCATTATCCCCTTCCACTCTGTGATGTACACAGGTTTTCTGCACAGATGGTTACAAATTCTATCAAAATACCATCAAAATTTTGAATATTCACACACAATTTCTATCATGTGCCACAGGAAAGGCCTGACCTTTCTTTGCATCATTGCTCTCTGTATTTTACTAAAATCCAGTAAATCCAGCAGCAGAAACATTTGCAAGCCTTACTCTTTCCTGAGAATGATTTTTGTCCAAAACCAGGAGGATGAAATAGTGGGAGGAACAGGGAGGCTTCCAGGATACACTGTTATCTTTAGCTCCTATTGCTTCCATGAAATTCATGGTGGACTTCCTTTTCTGATGGAAGCTTATAATTTCCATTAATGAATCCATGCTTCTTTGGCAGTCAGAAGCCACGCTGGGCTAATTCTGCAGATTGTCACGTTTCGGAGCCCTAGTGTGACAGGTCTGTGTATGTGTAAAAGGAATTCAGAGAGCTGGGGATGCCCTGCCCCCGGAGTGGCATTCCTTGGTGGATATTCCTCGGTCTGTAAAACAGGACAGACACTCAGCCCTGCTGTGCTTGGCTTACACTAGGTTTGGTTTCTGCTTTTATTGCACCATCTTTTCTTCAATTAACTCAGTTTTATGTAGTGTCTAAATCGACCTAATAAAGATTGTGGAAACAGAAGTGAGTGCCCAATCTACTTTCACTGAAATATCACTTTACAAATGCCCAGTGGATTAACTGGAAACAAGTGGGGACATATTTCAGTTACCACTAGAAATAGGTTTGATTTTTTTAGTCACTGCTCAATAATCATATCCAAGCTTATTGGAAAAGACTCGGGTTTTTTTATAAGTTCTTTAAAAATCTGGAATACTATACATTTTCCAAATTATTTTGCATTATTTTAATTCAGGGGATAGAAATCACTTTAGCCAGGACCAGCTACATGTCTTTTGGGAAGCAGCTAAGGCACATGAAATTTCTGTACAAGGGATAATCGTATAGAAACTTTATTCAGTCCTGCTTGGAGTATAATACAATAACATCTTTCAGTAGAGTAATGCATTTGTGACTGTCAAGTCTCCACTCAGAGGAGGTCTGAGAGCAGCAAGAGCAGGACTGCAGGACCCCACGCTCCCCGCAGTGCCCCAGCAATGATTTCGGTCCCGGTTCCTCTGCCTCTCTGTTTTAACTCTGATGAGATTGCCCACAAAAACTGAGATAAATGACTTCATCAGCAGCCACCTCAGGGAGGTGAACAGGAAAAGGCTCTCAGGGACTCAGGGAGTAAATGGCACCCAAACAAAATGATCCTGTTGTGTAATCACTGCTAACGGCCCGCTCTTCCCAGCCCATTTGCTGCCCACTGGAAGTTGATGGAAGATGCTTCTGGCAGGTTTTTGGAGGCTGCTTTAGGACCCTCAGCTTACAGACACCTTTGGTCATTTCCAGCAGTCTAATGCAAGATACATTGCACCGTGCAAAATGCAAAACCAACAGGAGAGAAGGAAGGACCTGCCAGAAGAGAAAATGTGCATCCTGACTCCTCCCAGTCCGTGCTCTTCGTGCTCTTCGGGAGTGTGTCTGTGTGGGTGGCTCAGGGAAAGCTGTGTCATAACTATGAGAGCAAAGATCACAAACACAGTGCTGGGAAAGCCATTGAATAATAACCTGAGTGAAATTTTTTGTATGATAATGAAAAAATGATGAAGAAAAGTAGGCCAATGACATTTGAGATGACCCTGTACATGAAAGCATCACAGGAACATCACACATGGCCATGAAGACATGCCATTGTGTTGCATCATTTGTGACACAGCAGCTGCCCTCGTCTTTCAGAGAAGTGATTGTCACTGACTCTTACTGACCACATCAGCACTGGGATACCTGGGGCTGGAACAAATCACTCCAAATCTCACCTTGCTCAGAGGGTAGGGCAAAACCAGGAAACAATAGCATTCATATCTCCAGTCTTAACTCCAGATTTGTTCCTCTTGCAGAGTACTAAACAAGGGCTTTGCAAACTTGTCTTCAGCAGTCTGAACAGTGGCTGCCAATGGCAGTGCCAGATCTCATTGCATTTCGCATTTCTGTGCCGCAAATGTATGTCCTCTGTTTTGGGAACTTTCACACAACACTTGCAAAACATGGGATGAAAAATCACTGTTCCCATCCTGCCCCATAATAGTTAGAAAAATCTGCTCTTTAACCACAGAAAAATTTCCACTGCTGATTGATTCCTAGGTCTGCTTGGCTGATTATAATTCCCCAACCTACCCTTATGTGATTCACACCCATACATCTGCTCTAGCTTCAGCATATAATTGTTATTCCATACAGACAGCCCAGTATTTATTCAAACAAGGGTGCTCTTGTGTATTTCTCCTTTTTTAGCTTCTCTAAAAAGAGTAAATCAGTCACAATACATTACATTGTACGTGTGTGTTTGTGTGTGGGAATAAAAACTAATTTTATCATCCTCTCAAAGGCAGCAGTTGATTACCAAGACAGAATAAATAAAAGAAGTATGTTAAATGGAGTACTGTACATTTACATTAGAGACAGGGCATTCCAGACTTCTCTAAAATACTGTGGCTAGTTAAAAAAAGATGATGGTTTCTGTTATTTTACAACATTGTTTTCTATATTTTAAAACAAGTATCTGCTCTCTTGCAGATCTGTTGCTACAGTACAAAAAATCTAGGCCATGACTCTGTGACACTGCAAGTCTTTGACTCCAATGTTATCATTTTGTCCTGGGAAAAGCAAAGAAGATGCTTATGGAAAAAGCAAGTTGGTACTGCTTGGATTATCTTCATAAAAGAATCTGAAATGAGTTTAAAAACATTTGTGCTCTGCCAGAAGCAGCTGATTTGGCTCTCAGGAGTTTGTATGAATTGTTGTTTCATGGGTTTCTTGGCTTGTGTGTATGTTAGGACTTGGGAGAGTTCAATGAACCCAGATCTCAAAGTAAAAATATTTAACCTTCATTTTCTAGTGGAAATGGGGTCTAAAAGCTAACTTTAGTTTTCTGGAAAATATTTTAGAAGTCATCTTAGACTCATTTAACTTGTTTTGTGAAAACAATCTAAATATAGACTTGAAGAGTTGGAAGTTTGGCTTTTGGATTGATGCATTACACAAGTAGGGACCGACTTGTAAAACACTCTGCAACTCCAAGAGTAATGCCAATCATTTGGGATCTGGATGTGAAATCTGAGCTACTTTCAGTAACATCCATTAAGATAAAAGCACAGCACTGTTCTTTTGTAGAAGTATGAAGATTCTCAGCAAAGGAATTAATAGAGGTTTCATCTTGAAACCTTTGTGCTTCTATCACTGCTTTCCACGGTACTTGCACTCAGATCAAGAGCTATGAAAGCATTCTGTTTGTTTTTATCTGCTCAGTCTCATTACAGCTCTGAACAAACATCCAGTGACTGTGCTTCCCCTCAAACTCACTTCCCTTTGAGTACTCCGAGTTTCGCAAATGGAATCAAACCAGCAGCTGGCACTCCTGAGACCAAGAGACTCATAAGCAGTGAACTGAAAGCTTGCACAGAAAGCCAGAAAACAGCTTTCATCTGAGTCTTCTGCATTGTCATCAACTTCTGCGGTAGAAAACTGAAGGGAACGCATGAATTTGGTTAGCAAAGCATTTGCAAAGCGGTAAGAATAATGTCCAGCAAACAGCTGTGGCTTTTCTGGAGGGGCTGATAAGAGGCAGGAAAGACAACAGAAAAAGCAAAGAGAGGTATCAAAGCCTGGTCAGCAGCGCCAGGACAAAAGCCTGCAGTCCTGCTGAAGGTAGGAGTTACTGCAGTTACCACAGGGAACAAAGTATTTCACTGCCAGCGATCCATTCACACTCAGCTGCACTCAGCAGTGCCTGCAAATGCTGCGACCTGACAGATACCATGGTGATCTGACAGCTGTCTAATGGAATATGTAGAATAAATCGAATTTTTTCAGTAGAATGAAATAAATGTATTAACACATAACGTCATGACTTCCTGCCAATGTGTTTTAACTTCCCAAGAAGAAGGAAGGTTGTTCACATGATAGCATTCAACCACTTTTGGCCTCTCCTGAGCAGGTTTTGGTCTTTCAAGTTGGCACATATTTGACTAATGATCTACAGATAGAAACCTCTGTAGCTCTTGCCAACTGTAGTAACAACCCATTCCCAGGTGCCGGGCAGATTTTTAAAGGCACTTTTTTTTTTTTTTTGACTGTTACACTACAGTGCAACATGCAGTTAAACAATTCATTTCATTTCTGTAGGTTACCAGCCATTACTTTCCAAACTCTGCTCCCATTTCCCACTTCACACATGGCTGTTTGTTCAGTGCCTCGGAGAAGTGAGACACTGGAAGCATATTATTGATTATAGCCCTATGCTCACATCAATTATTTTTAGGGGTATTATTAATGTAAAAGACCAGCCGAAAATCCCAGATACGCTACTGTGATACAGAGCTTTGCCCATAACCTGTGTGCAGCCTTAGGCGCTCACAATGTTCAAGGGATTTGCAGGAGCTGTGGAGTATTACTGGCTCTGTAAAAGGACTTTTTTCTTTGCCAGAAAAATTCCTTCCCAAAAGCCTGCATTTGATGAAGTTTCCACACAGGTCCTCTGTGCTTGAGTAAATCAAGAGTGCCCCAGCTGTCTCAGGGAATGGCTCTGAGACGCCTGAATACACTGCTTCCTTTGCATTTACTGCCCCCACACATGGAAATCACAAGGACAAAAACCGAGGTAAAGGATTAGTTGTAAAACCGGAGTGGGGACATCGTGGGAGAGAGGTGACAAGGTGACAAGCAGAACTAGAGGATGTTATCCTAGGTGATACATAGCTGGGTATCTCTCCAATACTCTAACAGTGAATTCCGAAGATACGCTCCAGTGATCAGAGCCAAATACTCAGTTTCCATAGAAATGGAGTACTTGGAGATAAGGCCCAAGATTAATTCCTTCCATGGCCCAGTACCTATGCCCTTAGAGTGAGGCTTTGTTGTTAAACTTCAAAGGCTCTGGATGGGTGTGAAGCTGTCTTGGGAACTTCTCTGTGCTCCATGCAGCCAGCCGAGGAACCCGTCAATGTTTAAGCAAGGATGCTGTGTTTTCACCTGCAATCAAGCACTACAGGAATGCACAGATTATTTCTTCTATTTTTACCCAGTCTGAGAGCCTGCCACTTCCAACCCAAATCAAAACTGCTTTGTCATATAAAGCTACTTATGTATCTGTATTAAATGCTATATAAGACCTGGGTCACAGTGTTATTCATATGCAAATAAGATTTACATTTTTAGCATCCAAAATGGCAGATGACCCACTCCTAGTACAGACTGGATCGGACATGACTGTGGGATGAACTGAAGGCTCCCTCCACCTTGTCAAACTGTTCCTGTGTCACCAGCAAGAAATAAAAGGAAAGAATCATGAAACAGTTTTGGGAGTCCTAGTCTGTATTTTGCATGTCACAATTCCATGGATGTGCAGCACCAAATGTGAAAGTCTCACAGAAACACAACTGGCAAATAACTTCATTGCACTGATGGATCTCCAAATGTTTGTATAGGCCTTGTGAGCAAAGTTCTACTCAACAGTAATGAGGGTACATCCTATTTTTTTTACTTACTCTACCATTAAATATTTTCAGTTCCTTGCAGTTATATAACTGTTATGCATCTTGGGACAATAATCTTTGTTCCCCAAAATCTCAATAATAATAAAAAAATCCCATTGCAAATCTCTTTCTTCTGTCTCCTATGTGTAAAAGTATGGCCATCATCTTCTACCATCAGTGCTATTAATTTCTTTCCAAGTTTGATCATGGCAAAAGACCAAAACCCCACAACTGTAGTTACTCCAAGCATAATACCATGAGCCAAATTAATCCATGATCTAATACTGATGACATCAGTGGATTCAGTCCAGAGACAAATGTAGCTTAAAGTTGTTTGGAAATGGAACATATTCTCAAATCTCAGAAGAGCAACAATATTTGTTTAAAAGTTGAGGTTTTTATGCCCAGAGGACAGAGGTAATAATCTGAATTGCTCTCTATGCAAAGAAAATGTATAGAATCTAGTCTTTTTTCTAAATAATACAAATATATGTCACATATGAATAGTCTTTCTTATCTTATTCTTGCTAACCTCTCTTTTCAAGCTTAGCTATTTTCTGGTGTGTCCTTAAAGGGAAAGACAGTCTAGTACACAGTAACTTCCATTAGGAAAAAAAAAAGTTTATTCTTTTTTGAATCTAAATTATTGTGGAAGTAGTAGCAGAACAACATTGTTGTGCTCCCGTTCTTTGTAGTGCACAACTTGTTCTCATAAACCAGCAAATATCACATTGCATGGTGAAGAGAGGCTCACATTCAAGTTACAAACTAAGTCTTATTTATCAGAAATTAGAGTATTTCACACCACTAATATTAGGAGCACAAAACCTGCACTTGCAAGGAACTGCTGAAAAACAGAATCTGGAGAAAATCTGTGTGATTGTTCAAACAGTGATTAGAAAAGGCTTATCAACAAGCCTGACTGATGTTACTGTTTAGCTTCTGTCTTTCAGCAAAGCTTTTACCCCTGAAAACAAGGGGAAAAGTCAATGTCCTTTCTGTGTCGGATCAGTTTAAGTGCTCCTAGCGTAGCAGGACTAAGACTGTCTGCTATGGCTGATTTTCAGAGGCTGATGTCTGAATTACTTTAGTCTCTTAGAACAGCGAGTATAAACATCTTGCACTGTGAAAAACATCTTCCAAGTGAAAACATCAAAGCAGCCTACAATTATGAACTAGCTCAGCTAAAGCTCATTCCTGGAAATCTGTATTGCTGTTTCTTACAGAACAGTAAGCTCACAGAGAGGTATTACAATTGTGATGATCCTTAGAGAATAAGAATTTTGCTAAGCTGTTTCCTGGAAAGCGAGTAAACTGACAGGCAATTTCAATTCTCCTTTAGCAGAGCTTTACAGATTGATTCAGTTTTATTATGAATTGAAATTCTTTTTGCAGAGGTAAATATTTATTTAGCTAGCCTGAGTTATCAAGTGGGTCCAATATGAGGCTTGAAAAGAAGCAGCAAAATAATATTATGGATATTTTTACTTAACATTCCTTTATTTCCTGAGGGTTAACTTTAGCAACACGATATTCTGAAGACATTGGGGTAGAAACTGGGGACATTCCAAATGTCCTCAGAATACACTGCAGCAGACTGTCCCACCATGGACACCCATCAGAACAGTGGCTGTGCTCCAGCACTGACATTCCCTAAATCTACGTGAAAAGAAGCTGCAGGAAACTGAGAAAATCTGGTCACTTGCTGTGAAAGGCTGATGTACAAAGAACTCCAGGACTAGAGGCACACTGATGTATTATTTGTGAAATATGATTACATCTGCCTTCTATCTTTCATCTTGTTACTCAGTGATAATTGACTGCTCAAGGCTGGCAGTCATTTTTAATTATTCCCCTGCTGGAAACGCAGCAACACGCTCTGCGATTGCTCTCACATATCTGCATGCGGCATCTGTAACACATCCTCCTTCAGCAAACAGCGAGTCCCTTTTCTTTCTTTATTCCCCCACCAATTAGCTGTACAAAAGCTGGGCATTTCTCCAAATTAAAAAAAAATAAAAATTAACAGAGGTAGAGAAGATCAATGTGTGTAGAGTATACCATTCATTAAAATAACTCGTATTTGAGGTCTACCAACAAAGGGTCCACCCTGCTGCTGTCTTTTGGAGATTTCCATTTACCTATTTAGCTAATGAATTTTAGAGAATTAAGCATTTAGTAACTTCCCGAGTGCTGCGTCCACACAGCTGCCAGGCACAACTGAAATAATCATCACTAAGCCACCTCCCAGTAGAAACTGTGAGAGCTTTAGAGTACTGAAAAATGGGTGAGGAGCTCCACCGAGTGGTGAGAGAATGTATTTGTGTGGTATCACAGAAGAATGGAGTCATTGGAAATGTAAATATGTATAATAAACACCTCTGCTAATTGAGTCTCTGCATTATTTATTGCGATCATAGCACTGGAACAATGACTTTGCACTCGGATAGCTTTATCTATTGTCAGCAACAGTTCGGAGAGAATTCAATCACCAGCTCTGGAAAGATATTGGTTAATCACACAGACACTCTGAATTACAAATGTGAGGCAAAAGAGAGTCTGGCCCAGGTGCTTTATCATCTGTGATTGGCACACCTGTTATTCCGTGCAGTAATGGGGTCAATTGCTCTGCATGATTGTAAGGCCTGATTATTTCCTGACGAGTCGGGGTTGATGGATATTTAACATCACAAGATAGTTATTTACACAATAAGTAGACAAATATGAAACTTTGGCAATCTGTATCTCTAAGAGGAAAAACTGTAGATCTAAGTTACAGTGTCAGTAGGCCTGAAAGAGTCATGAAGTTACAAAAGCATTAGGAGTTACTTCTGAGAACTCTGGGGTGAGAAAAGAAATGCTGAAGAAAGTGAAACATGGTGTCTATCTTTAGAATAGAAAAGCTGTGGAATTCTGCAGTTAGCTTCAATTTCATTTATGTGTTAATGATTTAAACACTTTTCCCAGTTGTAAGGCCTAAGAGAAATAGGAGATGATTAGCTGTCAATCATTCTGGTTTTTAGTTAAGAGAAACACCACTGCCCTCATCTTTGAGTACGGGTGGTGGCACATTATCAAGTGCAGTCTTTAGACGCTTCTGAGGGCAAGTCCAGACACCACCATGCGCTTGTGTTTGGCATGAAAATGCCCAAACAGGCGGCAATGCTCACACCCTCCAGTGTACCGCCAGCCCTTCCCGGCTGGAAAGGCTCATCACCATCCCAGGGAGCCGTAAGCGGAGCGGGCCCTGCAGGGAAAGGGGGGCTGCCTTCGCTCCGGAGTCACTGCTGCTGCTGGAGGAGCGAGCAGGCTCTGAGGGGCCCTGCCTCAGCCCCGGGGCCGGAGGGACGGACGGGACGGCGGTGAGGCCGCCATTCCCTCAGGGAGCGGGAAGGCAGCTGAACGGGACAGGCGATGAACGGTGGATGAACGGGGCGATGATGAGGTCGCTGTTCCCTCAGGAAAGAGGATGAGCGGGGCGATGCTGAGGTCTCCATTCCCTCGGGAAGGAGAATGAGCGGGGCGATGATGCGGTCGCTATTCCCTCGGGAAAGAGGATGAGCGGGGCGATGATGAGGTCGCCGTTCCCTCGGGAAGAAGGATGAACGGGGCGATGCTAAGGTCTCCATTCCCTCGGGAAGGCGGNGCGGGGCGATGATGCGGTCGCCGTTCCCTCAGGGAGCGGCACGGCGGACGGAACACAAGCCGACGCCATGGCTGCTCCCTCACGGCGCTCGCTGAGGGGAACTGCGCGCGCCCCTCCCCTGGGCGGGGTCTGCCCTCGCGGCCGCGCCCCCGCGCGTGGCGTGNCCGGACTCGTGTCGCTGCCCAGGCCCCGCTGCCGCCGCCATGGCCATGAGGCAGACCCCGCTCACCTGCTCCGGCCACACGCGGCCCGTGGTGGACCTGGCCTTCAGCGGCGTCACCCCTTACGGATATTTCCTCATCAGCGCCTGCAAGGGTGAGCGGGACGGGCCGCTTTGTTCGGCATCCCCCGCCCCGGGAATGGGCGTGGGGCAGCCCCGCCGCTCGTTGGCCGCGCATCGCCGTCCCGAGGGGTGACGGTGGGGCGGGAGGGGTCCCGGGGGTGTCCCTGGCCGCCCAGGGCGGTGACAGCGGCTCGGGGCGTTGCGGAATGCCGAAGGCACGGCCAGCCGGTTCGCTTTGCGGGTGCTCCATTGCCGGGTTAGCGGGGGCTGGCGAAGCCCGCATCGCCCGGGGGGATCCAGGCTCTCGAGGGACTGGGACATCTCCAGAACGGTTTGTGTGTAACACTTCCCGTTTCCATTGCACATGGGCTGCAGATTGGAAGCGAGCTCCGGTTTGGCCAGGGCAGCTGCCTTGCCCTGCTGGACACAGCGCGATGAGAACTGCTCAGTGTGGGAGCAGCATTTGCTCCATATGTATATGACAATCTTTTGCATGTATACATTTTAAAGGGCGTTAAATTCTGCCTTGAAGTGCTTCCAGTTCAGCTCTACATCTTTGTGAAGAACTCTTTGATAGCCTTCCAGAAAAAATAAATGACAGGAAAGGCTTTCTATTACTACTTCAGTTGTATTGCTGTATGTTTTAAGCATATCTCATTGCAAACATGAGACTTGTTTCTGCGTATTGATAGCCTCATAATATTGTTCCAAAGTAAAACAAAAAAGCAAGCCAAATCTGTCCTGCCTGCAGAAAACTTTAGTAAAAATAAAAAGTAAATTAAATATTTCTTTCTACTTGTCTTCTATCTTAACACAAACTTAAAACTTTTATCAGAAAACTTTTATCTCATTTGGTGTAGTATTTAAATTCCTATACGGTTTAGTGGCATGCAGCAAGTACAGATGCACATTTAAGCTCTCAAGGTAAATTATTTTGCTAAGAATGGCTTTGTTAAATATGGGTTATTTCCATGTGTCTGATGCAAGGGAATATCTTTTCTTTTTAAAAGCTGCTTCATTCTTTTATCATGTTATGTGAATATTGGTTTTGTTTCTGTGAAGACGGCAAGCCTATGCTGCGCCAGGGAGACACAGGAGACTGGATTGGCACATTTCTGGGTCATAAAGGTGCTGTTTGGGGTGCCACCTTGAACACGGATGCCACCAAAGCAGCGACAGCAGCAGCAGATTTCACAGCGTAAGTGAACTGCCTTCACGGTCTGTGTTTTGGTTTGAGTCTGTAGTGCTCTTTGGTGACAATATAGCAGTACTCAATTACTGGTTCATTTGGGGTTTTTTTAATAATTGTTAGCTTATTTTTGGCTAGCTAAAATAAAACTTAGACTTTTACCTTCTTGAAAGCATCTACTGTTGATTCCATCTTGATGAGCAACTGTGAATGCTTTCTGATGTGCTTAGTTATCATAGTGGTTTGCTAGAATAACTTTCCTATGCAGCTCTAATCTCTGGCACTGTAGTTATAGCAGAGTTGAGAGAGGGAATTTTATTTTGCTTCTAGCAGTTAGCTTCTTTTTCTTACAAGAAACTTCTAGTAAATTAGTTCTTTGATGTTTTTTGTTGTTTGTTTGTGCTGTTTGCTGTATAAATGAATATTGTACAAGTTGAATCTTGTTAGTCGAAGGCAAATTCTATTAATAAAGTTGCAGAGAGGAGCCACTTTTGTCTTAAAACTAAAATATCAGTTAGTTTGCATGGTCCTGAAGAGGAAGATACAGGAAGGTGGTGGGATAGTCCAAAAAGGCTTCAGTAAAAAACTGTTTTTATTGACTAATTGGGTTGTAATTTATAGGAATGTAGACTTATGGTAAAATGTTGTGATGGCATCAGGAAAGATTGCTTACAAATTTATCTGACTGTCCAGGTTGATTTGTCCTGGTGCTTCTAAAATATGAATGTTTCCTCTTGCTGTTTAGCAAAGTGTGGGATGCTGTGTCAGGCGATGAACTAATCACATTGGCTCACAAACACATTGTCAAAAGTGTGGATTTTACACAGGTATGAGAAACCTTTATACCTTATTCACCAGGGAATTAAGCTCTTGAGTATGCCTTGCTGTTAGTTACTATTCTGCTTTTTATGTGTCTGTCTTAACAGGCAAATAATCTAAAATACAGCTGCTCATTTTTAAGATTGTAGGGCAAATGTAGCGAGTGTGTTAGAGGCTGTCTGAGAGCAAAAGCTGTTGTTTTAACTCACGGATGAAGGCTGTATTTTGATTCAAAATAGAGTTGACTCTCTATAACTTCTGTTTCAGGATAGCAATTATCTGTTAACAGGTGGACAGGATAAGCTCTTACGTATCTATGACTTGAGCAAGCCAGAAGCAGGTGAGTCTGCCTTTAAAACTTATTGTTGGGGTTTTTTGAGCTAAAGAAAAGTTCTGAACTTAAAGGGCTACTTTCTGTTATGAATTGCAAAAAGCAAAGTTGAGGATTGTTTTACAAATGTAGTGTCTATAGCCTTTTGGTATGTAAGGCTCACAGAAGTGCTTGGGTTGGAAAGGTCCTTAAAGATCATCTGGTTCCAGACCCTCTGCTGTGGGCTGCCAGAGCAGGTTGGTTAAAGCCCCATCCAACCTGGTCTTGAACACTTCCTTGGGACAGCAAGCAGAGCATGTTTCAGTTCAGTGCAGACTCCACAGAAATTGGTCTAATTAATTAAAATTTAGTCATTTGAAAGAAATTAAGACTCCACATGTATAAGTGTGTTTGAATTCGTGTTGATACTGAACTATTGGTAGCTGATAGGAAGCTACAGAACCTTGATGTTCACCTAGTGAAGTTTTTGAAAGCTAGGCAATCACATACCCAGTTTGCATTTATTCTGTTCCTGGAATAAGATCAAATAAAGTCATAAGTTCTTGAAGTGATTCTGCAGTCTGTAGTAGATGGAAATCTATGTATCTTAAGGAAGCTCCCAAACTGCTGCATGACATGATTTCATTTTATTACATGTATTAAAATATTTGGCTTTATTTTAAGAACCTGACGTTGTCAGTGGGCATACTTCTGGCATTAAAAAGGCCTTATGGAGCAGTGATGACAAACAGATACTTTCAGCTGATGATAAAACTGTCCGGTAAGTAACTTTCAGTTTTCTTTGTTTTCATAATTTATGTGAGGATATAGTTATGTTATTTTGATAAAGGATTCAAGTAACACAAGTTATCTGATCCTCCGTTATTGTAGCTGCATGCCTGGTACAGCTCTGTTCTGCTGTTAGAGATCGGTCTGCTAATAGTTCGAATTTACCCCATAAACATGTGCTCCTCATAGATGTGTTCTCCCTGGGCAGTTGTTGTTGTCTTCATCAGGTTCCTACTCTTCAAGATAGGCAAGAGCCTAATCCTGTTTTTCTTCAAATTGTAGGAATAGAATTGCAACAGTTAGCTCATGAATAAAGATTCTTACTTGTCATAACAGAACAATTCAGTTTCTGTTTAGATACCCCTTTAGATACCCTAGATAGAAAACTATATTTATCCATAATGAATCTCTGTAAATTGGGATTAGTGGCTCTTTGTCTTTTGAAGTAAAAAGACAGAATGGAATCTTCAAGCCTTGCTTCAAGATCTTAAGTCTAAGGTGACTTAAACCAAGATTTTTAATCTCCAAGAGAACCACTGAGTAGTTAAATGGTGTGTATACCATTTACTGTTGTGGCATTAGGCTGCAAAGGTAAAAGTATCTAAAAATGAAGGAATGTGTCTTAAGCTTGGCCTAGGTGAGAATGCAGATAAAGCCACTGAAGATCTGAAGTACCTGCGTAATCAAACCATGTTCCTTGATGGATGCCTTTTTTGATCCAGGCCTTGCCATGGATGTGAGATGGAAATTGTTTGATTTGCAGAAGTAGTCTGAGAGTCTTTTCTTCCCCTTTTGTTTCCTGTTAAGCCTCTGGGACCGGAGTACCATGACTGAAGTGAAGTCCCTAAACGTGGCAATGTCAGTGAGCAGCATGGAATATGTTCCAGAAGGACAGATACTGGTGATAACCTATGGGAAGACTATTGCTTTTCATAGTGCAGAAACGTGAGTCTGCAACCTGAATTTCCATACGTGGAGTCATGGGCTTGGTTGTGGGTAAAAATGGGCTGTACAAGGCCAGAATCCCCAAGCTGCCAAAACTGGCGTCTCTATGATGCCTTCAGAAAGCAAGTTACATACTTAAACATATTCCAGAAAGTACTTCTAAATGTGTGAGCTTTTGTTTTGCCTATGTTAAACTCATTTCTAACTTGACAAGCATGATTTGAAAGTATTAAAACTTGTTTCAGAAACTCTGGGATTGTATTCTGTTTCTGTTAAATCAGTTGAGATGAGTAGAATCACAATTTCTTTGCTCTCAGGATTTTTTTTTATATGAACTTTATTAACACAGTTTTCTCCCACAGTCTAGAGCAGATTAAATCATTTGAAGCACCTGCTACAATCAATTCTGCATCACTTCACCCTGCAAAAGAATGTTTGGTTGCAGGTGGTGAAGATTTTAAACTCTATAAATATGACTATAATACAGGAGAAGAATTAGGTATGTTTGTCTCCTATAATCGAGAGGGAGTTTTGAAATAGGTACTAATAAAATAATGACCAGTAAATGAAACTGTTGTACTCAAATAAGGTGTTAGTGTAGCATGCTGTGCAAGATGATGATGATGAATAGGTATATTATCAGGTATATTAAGCATTTTTTCCTATCTCAGTACACCTAATATTCTAAAATTAATTACAACTTCCATTTAACATCTCTCTGCATGAATTTTTAAAAAAATCTTACTCCGTATTGCTTTAATAGCTGTATGTTAAGTGTCATACTATTCCTTAGATATGTCAGTTACAAGATTTTATGAAAAACGGAATGTGTTGGCCAAATTTGTTTCAAAAAAAGCATATTTCTAAGTTTTTCTTACTGATCCAGTGCTCATTTAAAATGGTATGTTTGTGGAAGGAGTGGTTGAAGGAATTGAGCATGTGCACTCTGTGCTGCTGCCTTGCTTTGTAGTTTTGTCTAGAATAATTAAGTACCTTTTTTCTTGCAGTTAATGAAACAATCATGTCTTGCCTGAAGTAGACATTGCTGACATACCAATTCAAGGAAGCTTTGTTTTGTATCAGAAACTGATCAGTTTGTACTTAAATTTCAGTTGTTGGCTGAAATTTAAAATTGATGGTCTTGACATGTTCCCTTCAGAATCTTACAAAGGGCACTTTGGTCCAATTCACTGTGTGAGGTTTAGCCCTGACGGAGAGTTGTATGCGAGTGGCTCTGAGGACGGCACACTAAGGCTGTGGCAGACAACAGTAGGCAAAACCTATGGCCTTTGGAAGTGTGTAGTTCCTGGTAAGTTGTGCTTGGTCCTGGGGAAATTTGGCAACTCCATGGGCACTTTTGGAGTAATATCTGTCATTAGTGGGAACACTGAATTTGGTGCAGTAACTCTTGGGAATGTTTCTGATCTACTCGAATCTGTTAGATTTAAGGATGTATTTTTATAGCTGTCACAGAAGCAATTAACATCATACCTGTAAGCTTTTCGAATCCTGACACTTTGTGGATAATGTGTGAATATAGCCACTTGTGGATATTTAAGCCAAGACTCTGATGTATTTTTGCTTCATAGCGAGAAATATGTGATACCGCTTTGATAAATCATAAAGAGAGAATCTCTGAAGGAGTCTGGACGGCAGCTTTATTCTATATTGTACTTTGGTTCTTTCAGCTTGGGGAGAGGGAAGCAATAACTACACCTGAATGTTGATTAATAGAATTGCTTGCTCAGGTGTTTCTCCTCAGCACTGAATTATGTGGAAATTACTTTTTTTTTTAATTAAGGTGGGTGGGTGGAACTAAAGGTATTGACTGTTTGTTTTTCTTCTCCTCTACAGAAGAGGAGAATGCAGAAGCAGCAAAAGCAAGGACTACCCTTCCAGGAACTGCAGAGGAGGAAATAGGTAATGAACTGAACTGTCAGCTTCAACTGCCTAAGTGTTAAAAGATTAGTCAAGATGATAGCAATCCTTATTATGGAAGAAGTAGTTTCCCTCAAGTGCTTTCAGATATTTTTCACTCTTTTCAAAAGATCTTTGAGTGCCTTTGCCTGACAGTGATCATGTGGTAAGTGTCAGCCTGGTGACTGGAGCTGTGCAGGCAGAGCAGATGGGGTAGGATAACTGGATCAGGTTGAATGGGAAAACAAACCCAACTGGTCTCTTTAAGCAATCCCTGCAACATTTCTTTGGTTTATATATTGAAAGTGAGGTTAAATAACATATTTCTTATTTAGTTGCAGAAGAGATTGCCTCTGAAAACTCAGATACAGTGTACAGCTCAACTCCTGAGGTGAAAGCCTGATTTCTGCAGCTGTTCCGGGGCACATGGACATGCGAGACTAAATCAAACGAGCAGTGACAGACAGCAGCCTTCCAGAGTGTGCTCTCTCCGTGGGCAAAGATGGGCAGTAATTGATGAGAATGCGGTGGAACTGGCTAGGTGTTGTCTGTAAGAGAACTGAGCATCCAAATAAAAACCCAAAAGACAAGTAGTAGAGTTCTGCTGGCTTTTTGGCATAACTGCCTACTGTCTTTTCAAAGAAGTGTGCAAGCCAAGATCCAGTCTCTCCAATCTCAGTTAGACTCATTGTAGTGTGTTTTCATTATTACGGAGAAGAGATACAATGGCTTTTACTTTTTTTTTTCTTGAAAGTTGGAAAAATTTGCTCTAGTTGAAAAGAAGGGATTATGTACTTAAAAGTATTTGGTTCGGGTTTTGTTTCATTGTATGCTGCTTCTGAATGTTTAACTGTTTTCAGTTGTCTAAATAAAATGCCTCTCCAAACTCGTACATTACTTTTGAGCATTGGGTTCATGAAATGGAAAAGCAACCACATTAATCACGTAATCCTTGACATCTTGGGTTTGTACTCTACAGAGAGAAAGAAAAAGAATGTTTTAGTGTTGGTACAGAGGGTGGCAAGTTCTTTGATCTGTAAGCTTTGTATCTTTTTTATTCTTTAAAGTTTGAATGTAAACACGAGTCTCTAAAATGGAAAACAGTGAAAATTCCTAAATTAAACGTGCTGCCTGAAGTATTTGGTTGTACATGAAAATATCAGAGGTTGGCTGCAAATCTGTGTAAAGCTTGGGTTTAGTCCTCCAGACTGGATAAAAAAGTTACTCTTTCAAGGTTACAAATCATATTTTCTTCATTAAAGAAAATAATTGCCATTCTTCCACTTGTCATTTCCTTTAATGTTATACTGAAAGCTTTACATAATGCATTCCGTGTGAAAAGAAGAAAGGTATATTATTCATACACCTTTTTATTTTTTCATAATCATACTTGTCCTTACTGTCCTGTCTTTTTTTCCCAAGAGTGTACAGTAATACTGTCATCTTAGAAAACAGAAACTTAACATTTTAATATAAATTGAAACATAGGCAATTCTGTCTGAACATAAGAAAATACCTGTTGTGAAGGGCACTTAAACTCTGCTGTTGGGGCGGGGGGAAGGAAGCAGGATGATGAGGATGGATCCCAGGAAATACAGTTTCTTAGTGCAATGGAGGTACTAAGGGTATGTTATTTCCCAGACTACACCTATTTGCAGTTATCTATATGGATTTTATTCTAAAACCCAGCAACTGATTTACAGCTCCATGCTTCTGTCTTGTTCATTTTGCTAAGGCTTCTGAGGGCTCTGTATCTCGTACTTGAGCATCAAACCTGCATTTTACAGATTGAAGGATGTGTTTAAAATGAGGAACTTGGACCACCTTGCCCATGGTGAAACTTCTTGCAGGCTGTGGGGTTTATTCCATATTTGCAGTAGGCTCTATGGCCTTTCATAGGTCTGGAATAGCATCTCAGGATCTTGTAGCTGGGAAAAAGACCTTTAACATCGAGTCCAACAGTTAACCTAGTGTTCCCGAGTTCATCAGAAAGCCACGTCCTTTGTTCTGCATTTACAGCTTGCTCCAGGATCCATAAAAATGAAACAGAGCTAACACTCATAAAAACCTAATACTTAGTAACAAAAACCCAACACAACTAACGAACAGGAGTTTGAAAAGGGAGTGAGCTGGGTGCGAGCCCTGCCCGTCCCGGTACCCAGCGCAGGCGAGCCCCGGGCCGGGGCAGCGCCGCCGCCTCCTGCCGGGGCGGGGCCGGGCCGGGCAGAGAGAGAGCATGGCGGGGCGGAACCCGGGCACCGAGCTGGGTAAGGGCACCGAACCGGGACAGAGAGAGAGCATGGCGGGGCGGAACCCGGGCACCGAGCTGGGTAAGGGCACCGAACCGGGACAGAGAGAGAGCATGGCGGGGCGGAACCCGGGCACCGAGCTGGGTAAGGGCACCGAACCGGGGCACCGGGCCGGGTACGCGGGGCCGTGCGGGTCCCGGGCCGGGTGCGGAGCTGCCACCGGGACGGGGCAGGGCAGGGCCATCGGCTCCTCCGGCTCCCCCGGGCGGCTGAGCCTCCCCGGGCGGCTCGGGCCGCGCTCCTGCCGAGAGCCGGAACGGAGCAGCCGTGCGGTTCCTGCCCTGCTGTGACACGTTCCCGTGACGTGGAGCCGCAGCCGGCGGCAGGCCTTGGCTGCGCGTTAGACACGAGTGTCCCTGGCACACATGGCCTCGGCCGGAGGGTTCCGAGCGGGGGACAGGGTAGGGCAGTCCCGCTTCTGTCCCAAAGCTGGGCCCGCTCCTCTCTTGGTTCTGGTTCTCACGGGACAATCCTTTCTCGCCAAGAGATTCAGAATACTTGATTGGGCTCTGATTTGCAGTCTCGGGGCTCCATCTCTTCTGCTCATCTTCTTGTCGCTTGCACTCTGAGGAGCGATAGAGCTTTCCAGGTGTGCACAGGTGCTCTCTGTGCCCAAAAGTGCCCCAGGTAAGGCAGAGAGCAGCCAAAAAAAGCTTTCTTTGCCTTCCCCTGGCTTCTGCTCCCTGCTGGGGAAGGGGAAGGTGCTGCAGCCTCCTCAGCAGACCCAGCTGCAGCAGTGGAGTGGATTAGAGCCAGGAGCATCCCTGCAGTGTGGCTCTCGGGATGGGGATTTGGTCCCCAGGAGCAGGTGGCAGTGAGGCAGAGGGACACAGGCGGTGACAGCAGGGGTGGGCAGGTGTCAGAGTCCGACTGTGCCGCAGCGGTGCCGTGTCCTGTCACGGGAACCAGCACGGGCACTTTCCACAGAGTGAAACTGTGCAATGTGCAGGGTAAATGATTAGCGTGTGCAGGGACGAGCGAGCTGTGTCCATTCTCTGCAGTGTGGGCATGGGGAGCTGTGGGACTGCTTTCAATGTCCTTGTTCACAGCTGCTCGCAGGGACAGACCAGTCTCACCTGCAGCCCTCTGAAGGGCTGAAATGAACATTATTAACGTAGTGCAAAACTTCACTATCTGTTAGTAAAAAAGCTTACCTTTATCTTCATGGCTGCTGACAACACACGCTGCTCCTGTGACTTAGGCCCTTCAGCTTTTGGAGGCTTTACAACCTTGTGCCAGCAGCTTCAACAGTAATTCAGGTGATTCGCCCTGTTTCCAGCTCAGCTTTGTGTAGAATTATAGTTTTCTGACAGGGACATCTAGTGGTAAAATATATTTTACTTAAAAATATATTATTTGAGTCCTTGTCTGTGCCTGCTATTGCTGTGCTTGCTGCATAATGCCATTATTGAGGCAGTACATTTCTGATATTGATGTTAGAGAACATCTATTTGTTTATCAATGACAAGCCAAACTCTTCAAAAATCATGGCTTGTAGTGCTTTCCTGTGTAATTTTTTAAAAAATAAATATGTGTTTGTAAAATTCCTTAATCCTTCCCTCCTTATCTCCTTCCCTCGCACCCGTCACTGTGCCTCAGCAGAAGAAGAAGGTGTTTACCAGGAGTAAAGAGTGGGTCCATGTTACACAGAAGCATAATTAATTGCTGTTGTTTTGCAATGTTCTTGGATTCTGAAAAAACCTCATTATCTGTGTGTTGCTCAGACCCTCTGGTTGAAGGGCCAAAAATACATTTCTTATATTTCAATTGATATTTTTAATTATAGTTGGTATTTCTGAGCCATCTACGTGTGAGAGCTAGCCTGTTGGTAAGTGGCATTTAGATAATGAAGTGTTACATCCCTTCTCAAGACAGCATAATTCTGTTCTAATATATTAATAGCTGGTTTTAGCCTGTGCTGTGGCTCTGCTTTTCACTGTTCTAGCACCTTTTGAATCTGCTGGGTAATTTTAATCACATTTGAAAGACAGGTAGATGTTTTGGATATAAGTAAGGCTCTGGGTGGAGGGACCAAATCAGTTCTTTTGGTGAGGGACAGGCAGGTACAGATCAGCAGCTACATGAATTTTCATGGCAATGTTTCATGTTGGCCTTTAGGCAAGGAGCAGAGTCCTGTTTTGCTCCTGCTGTAAGGAGCAGGTGAGGACAGTCGGGTGCTGGGGCAAGGAGATGGCTCCAGGCAGGGAGGAGAGAGGGGACAGAGGGGACTGGGACCTGCAGGAAAGGTTCTGGGGTGAGGAGAGGGCTCCAGCCAGGGAGGAGAGGGGACAGAGGGGACTGGGACCTGCAGGAAAGGTTCTGGGGTGAGGAGATGGCTCCAGACTGGGGAGAAGAGAGGGGACACAGGGGACTGGGACCTGCAGGAAAGGTTCTGGGGTGAGGAGAGGGCTCCAGCCAGGGAGGAGAGGGGACAGAGGGGACTGGGACCTGCAGGAAGGCAGGTCCCTGGTGCTGTGTGTCTCAGTGTCTGCGGAAGGCTCGTCAGTGGTTTCCAGAGCGCTTTGGGGGTACCCTGATCCATTTTGAGAGCTCCATGGCAGCCCTGTGTGATTGCCCTGGTGTCACAGGACAGCAGGGCTGAGTTCCAGCCCAGGGCTCATCCTTGATGTCCTGCTTCGAGTGTGTGAGTGCTGGTGGCTTGGAGACTCAACTCCTGTCATGTTAAAGAAGACCCACGTGAAAATGTGAGCCCACTGGTCCAGATCCAGTGTCGCTGTGGAAAATAACTGCGGCTCAGGACAAAGCTGAAGAGCCCCAAAGCTCCGAGCAGCTCACGTGGTGAGACAGCAGGAGCAAGCCCTGACCCCAGAGCCGCCTGTGTCCCTGGGGTGGCTGTGCTCAGCTCTCGTGGCCAGCTGGGCCCAGCCTGTGGCCAGCGGAGCCGCTCTGTCCCCACGGAAGGTTCAGGACGCAGTTCCAGTCTCCTCTCCAGAAATAACAGCTTTCATCACTTCCCTTCCCGTTTCTCGTGTGCCCGTGGTAGCAGAGGAGCACACATGCTGTCTCTGGCACACTAAATGGAATAACCACTTGAGGGGGGCAGCTTCTTTTGGGAGCAGAGTGCCTTAGAATGCTTGTGAAACCACCGCCTCAGGCGTTCCTGGGCTTTCTGTTTCACCATCTGAAGGGATGCCATCAACACATTTTTTTAAAGCTTCTGTAAAGCTTAGTCTGTTTGATGAGGAATGTGTTAGGAACCTTAGATATTTATGTAATTATCCTAATGAAGTGGTTTTATTTATTGTTTTCTGAGGAAATGCTCAGTATTTTTGGATTCGTGTTCTTCAAAGAGAGGAGATGAATTTCCTGTTAAGAAATTGAATATGATTTTTTCAAATGTCTTCAGAGAAAAAAGTAAACTAGAAGAGTGATTACAGAATATTGGCTAATTAGCTGTAGTGTAACTGCTTTAATTACTTTTATCCCCGAAGCCACATGACTGTGCAGATGACTAGCAGATGACTTATTTAAAAAAAAAAAAAAAAAAGACGTGTTCACACTGCAAGGTTAATGAGCCTAATTAAATATAGTTTTCCTCAGCCAGATACTAAATCATAAAGCTTGGGGGAGTGAGGGAGGGGGAGAATCCAAAGGCAGTCAGTTCTATTTCAAAAAATAGTTTTATTCTGATTTTTAATGGAAAAAAAAAGAGTAGCTGGAATTGGGAGTGATTTTTCTCAATAAAGACACTTAGATCTAAAGATTTGGTGAGACCTCATATGGCAAACTTTGAAAGTCTATTTAGAGATGATTGTGCTGAGACATATTTGTTTTCACTTACCCATTGCTTTAATTAATGTAGGAATGGGCTTGAATAAAAGGTCTGTGTTATATGGAAGTCTCCATCTGCTGCTACATATTACCAGAACCTTTGTCCTTCCTTGCTGTGCAATTTTTATTGCACCATTTTATTTCCTGTAGTAAGCTGCATAATTTCTCACATTAAGTTGTACAGAAAGGATAGAGTTCTAATTTTTGTTAAATTATTTCATTTTTAAAAAAACTTTCTGCCTGTGCTGTGAACTGTGGTTTGAGATCCCACACTCAAAAAAATACTTGGACATCCAAATTCTGTGGTCTTTCAGGGAATCTTGCCTCCCAAGCACAAGAATCAGATATTAGACGTGACTGAGTTGCCGTGTGTCAGCTCCCTCTGTGACTTACTGAAACCAGAAGGTAAAAGGTGGTGGTGAAAGGGCTTAAAGCAGTGAATTTTGTTGTGTTTGCAAAGAGCTTGCAGAGAGCTATTGCTGATGGATGGTGACTTTCACCGGCAGCTTGGGGCAAAGCAAAAGTTGTAGTTCATTTCACTTCCACTCTTCTTCCTTGCCTTTTCTCCCATTATGAATTTTTTTTTTTCTTTTTTTCCCCTCTCCCCAAATGTCTTTAAGTCTCCCATTTCCTTGGAGCTGATCAGTGCAGGCCTCTACATCCTCAAAAGATTGCTTAGCCCCTCTGAGTCAGGATGCTCTGGAGTCAGGTGGGGTGGGGACCACAGCTGTGTGTGTTCTACCCAATGCAGCACGAGGTGAATTGCATTGAATCCTCTACAAACAATGACCAAGGAAGAATTAACCTGCTCATGGGTGAAATTTATGTCCTTTCATTTAAATTTTCATCTGTTATATAGATGTTCTCTATCTGTCTTCGTATTCTCCCAAAGAATAGTCTTTATGTATCAATTATTCATTGGTTTTGTTGGTTGTGTTCAAAAACGTAGAAAGAATAGGTTAGAGTAGACTGAGTGAAAGGATCCCTGTTAGAGAGGGAGAAGCTGAGTTCCTCATCTGAACTGCTTCCTTTGGTTTTATCCCGTTTTCCAGAGGGGCTGAAAGGGCGCCGTGCACCCAGCAGGGTTCAAAAGTTATTATAATAAATGGGATTAGGATTAAACGAGGCTACCTCAGCACTTGGCATGTAGTAGAAGAATCATAACACAGAGTTTGCGTGTCCTTCCTCTATTTATTTATTTATTTATTCGTATTTTCCTGCCCCATGGACTTTGTCAGATGTATCCTATAATGCCTACTGATAGGCAAAGAAGGAGCAAAGTTCCAGCCAGTGAGTCTGATGCTAAATTCTTAAAGAAATCTGTGAATTCCTTAGGATCCCTCTGAAATTCCTTCATTGGTTTATGTTTCCTGCTTTTAGCCAACGCTTTGACCTTGTGGGTACCACTCATTAGTAACTTGTATGTGGTAAAGGAGAGTGGTGGCACAGGAGCTCAGTGTGCCCAGAACAAAATGTTGTTCAGCTCTTTTGTGTTGTCCTGCATTTCCACTGAGTCATCTTTACACTAAATTGTTTTTTGTAAGTCTAGGAAAAGAAGTGTTTATTTACACATACTTTGGCTAGTATATTAATTTTGTTTCCTTTTTTTTTTTTTTTTTTTGGCTATTAAAACTACCCAGTAGGAAGGAAAAAAAAAAGTGTAAGATTTCTGTACAAAATCAGTGATTTTGTCTATCAGCTTTTTTTTTTTTTTTAAAGTTTTAAAGCTTTCTTTTAATCAATATGCTTAAGGGAAATGCAATTTAATACTGTAGTAAAGAAGATTCATAGAGTGACGTGCTCTTAATAAATTCAGTCACCCAGAATTATTATCTCCTGGTATCTATCTATGCCCATGTCCATATTCTGACCTTAACTGGTGATGATATTTGATGATTGATGGTGGTGATTTGCTGATGATTGGTGGTTAATGATAGTTGATGTTATTTTCAGAGTATTTTCATGGAATGCTCGTACAATCAGTATTTAGAAGAATTATTTATGTTTTGGGATATGAGAGATGTTAAAGATATTCCAGTTTCTTTTTCCTGTGTACTCTCATGAGCCGTTTGTGTATAGTGATATGAGAAATTACACTCTAGGTTTATCATACTAAGCAGAAATGTAAAGATTCAAGAGCCTGAGCCCTCAGCTCTCCTTTCTCAGTCAGCTCTGTTAAGCAGTGTCCAATATTTGGTTCTTCTGGCTCTAGACAGTTTCATTATTTCAATACATGCTGAGAATCTGCTGCTCTTTGAGAATTCTGGAATTTAGCAGGAAGTCATCAAGCAATGGCAGAAGGTGTTTTTGGGTGGGTTTGTTTTTTTTCCATGCTACATTTATAATGTTCAGACCATCCCCTGGCAGCAGTTCATGCCATTTTGGGCTGGGGATGGCGACACAAACCCTCAGAAGGACACGAAAGCACAATGTGCTCCTGAGAGGTTCCAAACTTTCTACAACTTTTTTCTGAAGTACCACACCATATATTAAAAGAACACAGAAATAGATGAGACTTCTTTTTTTTTTGTTTGTTTCTCCCCCCAGAGCTTGGCTGGATCTCAAAAGTGTATGTGAATCGACCTGCAGTGGTGAGGCATGCAGAACAAATTAAAAAATGGAAAACTGTGAAAGGTAATTGGCAAGTAAGTGCTCTCCTTATGCATTCTGTTCCTGTATTTTTAAAGCAGTCACTCTCCCTCTCCAGGCTGTAATATTGAATTTTTTTCAAGATACATGTAAACTTAAAAGATGTGCTTGTCCATGTCTTATTTTAGTAATTTGTATTTGATGATGATGGGAGGGAATAAGGTGACGCATTTATCCAAACAAGTTAAAAACCTTATAACTCATGAGTGGCAAAACCGCAAATGGATTTAAGTCATCTTTATTCATGAGTGGATTAAATTGTGTATTACTATCCCACCACATTTATTCTCATTCCCAGACAGACTTCTCTGCATGCTGCCGTCTTATTTTTTAATTTTAAAGCTGTAAGATATGATCACGGTCCCTGACAAGTTTGACCTACCTGGCTGATTTTTCTTTGCTTAAACATTCTTGCTTTTGGGGTTTTTTTTTTGCACCAAAATTAGAGATGTTTTTTATTCCTGATTCACACAGAAGTGGATCCTTTCTATATCATTAGAAACTGCTGAAGACATGACAAGTGCCTGCCAGCCCTGCCTGTCCTGAGCCATTATTTGCTCATTCTCTGTGCTCCATCCTGTGCGTTCCCTCTGTCAGAGTGAGAGCCACTGAGTCCTGCATCTCGCAGGGCATTTGGCTCTGGGGTGTGGGCAGCAGTGCTCCGTCCTTGCTCTGTCCCCGCAGGCGGCGTGGCTGCTGAGAGCTGTCACCTGCATGGACCTCACCACGCTGGCGGGCGATGACACTCCTTCCAGCGTGCACAGGCTGTGCTTCAAAGCGAAGCACCCCATCAGGGACGACCTGCTCAAAGCCTTGCACATGCACGAGAAAGGTATGGTGGCTTCTGCGGTGTGTGTTTTGGAGAGAAAATGTCTGCGTTTCCTTGTTATTTTTTCAGTTTTCAAAAAGGGCTTCGGTCCACGGATTGAAGTCATATGGACCAAAGAGGAGTCAGGCCTCTGATTTAAGCCCTATACATAAAATATCAAAGATGAATCTTTCTTTAAAACTTGGCTTTATGGACTCTTCGGACAGTTGAAGTATAAAATATGAGGTCAATTATCTGCGAATTTGAGAGTTCCATTTTAACTGGAAATGCAGCAGGGCTGCGTTAACATAAAGACTGCTCAGTTGCTGCTGGGCTCAGTCTGGCTCAACAAGTAAGAGCAGAGCTTGGCAGCACAGTTTCTGCTGCAGTAATTTGCTGATTAAGCATGTCTTTATGTGTTGGAATTAAACCGAGTCTGTCGATAAAAATCTTGGAGTTCAACTCCTGCTGAAGCAGAGCTGCTCCCAGGGTCAGGTGAAGGAACATTGAGGGAGGAAACAGCACGAGAATTACTGGAACTGTTTGAACACTGTGACAGACGTCCCTTAAGAGCCTTGTGAGGACACAGCAGGGGGAGGTGAGGACAGTCCCACGTGCCCAAGGTGTGGATTGCACTGCAGAAGGTGAGAGTCTGTGTGACGAAGGAACCTTTTGCAGGTATCACTGTTGGAGCCGTCTGTGTGTATCCTGCGAGAGTCCCTGATGCTGTGAACGCCCTCAAGGCTGCTGGGTGTGACATACCTGTAGCTTCAGGTGAGCTCTATTCAAAAATACCCTGTTCAGTAATTTGATGTAATCAAACATGTAGAAAAATCCAGGAGTTTGGACTTAGTTTTGTGTCAGGGAGTAAGGTGAGAAGGTAACAGCTGGAAAAGAGGGAATGGAAGGAGGATTTTTTTCTGGTATAATTGTTTGTTGTCTTTCATCTCGAAGCTTATCAGGAATGCCAAGTTTGTTTTGCTGGAAGCTCTTCAAAGAGGTCTTTAAAATACATCAGTGTTTTCCTCACCTGGGTAGAAGAAATTGGAATAGAGTTCTGGACAAGTATCAGTAGACAGCATGGGCGGGAAAGAGAATGGGAAAAGGGAGAAAATTTGTGGTTTCAGGTAAGCGCTGCTTTTTTGTGCACTCCTGGCCCACTCGCTGGTGAGGTGCAGTGAGAGGCAGGAAAGGCCTGGCTCTGCGCTGGCCCTGCTCTTACCAAACATTCCTGGGGTCCCAGCGCTGTTCCCTGGACACATGCAGAGCACAGCCCCACAGCAGCTGCTGAGAGGAGAACTCCATCCCAGCCAGAGCCGTCCCATCCCATGGATCCCATCCCTTGGATCCCATTCCATCCCAGCCAGAGCCGTCCCATCCCATGGATCCCATCNGGATCCCATCCCATCCCATCCCATGGATCCCATCCCATCCCATCCCATGGATCTCATCCCATCCCATCCCACCCCATCCCCAAGCTGCCCTCAGGGATGCTGAGTGCAGAGCCAGGGCTCGGTGCCTGCTGAGCACATCCCAATCCAGCTGTGCCAGCTGTGCTCCAGTCCCTGCACACAAGGGACAATCCTGATATGCAATAAGCACGAAATACAATCAATTGCTCGGGCTGGAGGGAGCTCTGGATGCCCTCTGGTCCAAGCTCCTGCTCAAAGCAGGGGCTGGCTTTGAGGTTAGATCAGGTTTTTAATGCTGATACATGTGAATTTTTTTGTTCCTGTTTCATTGTTGTGTAGAGGGAAAATACATACTAAATGTATTTATATGTGAGAGGGAGAGACAATCTGACACAGCCATTATATTTTCCATTTCCAAAATTACCTTTGGGTTTTGTACTTAAGCATCATAAACAGAATCTTAAATAGAACTCATTGAAAGCAATTTTTGCTGTATTGTGATTCAACTGTTAAACATTATTATTATGCTTTAACTTGAGATTCTACTTAAAGGAATTAGAGAAAATTAAAAATGTATGTATGGGTTCATATCTGAGTTCACTCTTGTTTGCTCGGTCCTGCTGTAAGCAATAGATATTGTGATTTTATGTAGGCTGTTCTGGAAAATTCCAAGGCATGTGAGAGGTCTTTTCACAAGATGCACTTAGTGTGGTGCTGGACATTGGCTTTTGAGGGCAGAGCTAATGCTTCTTGTGGACGAAGAGAGGGTAGGATGAGAAGCCTTTATATTTTTTGAATCATGGCAGGGATTAAAAAAAGTAATAACTTTCAAGCTTTTGGGTGAATTAGAGGAATTTTCAATTTTATGGTTAATTTATAAAACTTTAACACATTTATAAAACTTCTTCCTTCTGTCTGCCCCTTGCTGCTAGTGGCTGCTGGGTTTCCAGCAGGACAAACCCCTCTGGAGACCAAGCTGGCTGAGATCAGGCTGGCAGTGGAGTGCGGCGCCCGAGAGATCGACATTGTCATTAGCAGGAGCCTGGTGCTCACTGGCCAGTGGGAAGGTGAGTGCCCAAACCTTTCTGTGTGTGCCTGCAGGCTCTGCCTGTGCCTCTTCGCCAGATCTCCCCATGAGTCTCTGAAGAACTTGGTCCCTCCCCTAAGAGTAGCTGGTAATTCAGGGCTCTGAGATAAGTAAAAATGATATAACTAATTTATGACAGAGGGTTGTATTTTTTGAGAGGAATGCTGTTGTGTCAGGCTGGGCGAGCAGAATGACTTTGTGGTTTGAAAATTCAGGTCTATTCCCTCTGTGCTTTTAGACGATTTTGTGTACAGCATTAAAAAAAAAAAAAGCAAGTAAAAGCCTAATTATTTGAACAGTTTTGTTAGAAAGCCCAAGGGGCTGCTATTGTAGATGGTACCTTGTTAAATATACATGTTTCAATTCTGGACAAAAATACGTATTTTAGTTGTTTTCTTTTTCCTGAAAATTGAGGCTACAAATTGACTGTTCATATTATTATTGATGTTCTGGTGTCTGTAGACTACTACTAATTAGTAAGAACAATAATGCTGAAGATGGTTTTTGCTCTAATTGCCTCCTTAATGTACTGTGAATGGTTTGCCTTAAGTGCTGACAGTGCTCCTGTAACTAATCTCCATGTGAAGGTAGACACATCATTGTCTGGGAATGAATTTTCCATTAGCCGGGTAATGCAGTGCCATAATATCCTCTTTGCTTGGAAGGGTTTGTAAGGGACCCCTGGTGCCTGATTTGTTTAGGGAAATGCACTCATCGTTGTAATAGATGGTGTTTTCTGATTTTGGTTAACAGTTAGAATGGAACCAAAAACCTCACATGTTTCTGCTTCTGTGTCCTCAGGACTGATATCCTGCTTTCCATTTGCTGTAATATTTTGACCTCTTTTGTAGTATTTCCCATCTCCATCCTTTTGCTCATAGTTTTATTGCTCTTAGTTATATTGCTGGAAGGATTATGTGAAGGAGAACAGAGAGGAGAAATCCAGGGCTTGGATTCGGAGAGAGGGTTTGTGTCGTGGCCGAAATGAGCTGGACATACACTGCTGGGTTTCTCTGCATGGGAGATGAATTCCTTTTCGTGGTCACTGATTACAAGGGAGGAGTACACAGACATGCCCATGATGGATGTGATATAAAGCTGTCAGTTTAGCAAATAAGTAAATTAGGGATGGCTTTTAATTTGGTATGCACAGTCTTTTATCCAGAGCTGGAGTCATGACAAGGTTGAAAGCCCTCCTAACTTTGGCATGCCTTACATATATTTTTTTCACCGATGGCAGAATTCAAATTATTTCCAAATGATTTCTCTAAGTTTATTCATGAATGTGAATCTGTTTGTGACACACATTTACATGATCTTGAAAAAAAGCTACTTAAGGAACAGAATTTACTTGCCACAAGGTGAAAAATTTCAGTATTTAACTTGCCCATAAAAAAAGAAAAAAAGTACTTCATTAGGTGATCTGACTATTTTGGTGAAAACCTAGTGTTCTATCTTCCTGTTGAGCTTTCAGTAGATACATTACCTGTGTGAAAAGAGCTTTTCACCTCTGTGTGATGATCAGGGGTGGTACACAATAATCTATAAAGTACTTTGAATGAATCTAGAAGGAGGGATGAAGAAGTGGTTTTTAGGCAAAATCCCTATATTACATAAAATCAAGAAGCCTAGTGCAGTACCTGTGCCTGTGTTCAAGGTATTTAATCAGCTAAAGTTCCCTTGCTGGTCTACTATAACTTATGCCAATAGTAGTAGTAGTAGTAATAATAATAATACTAATAGCAATAAACTTTGAGGGGTATTTTCTTATGCTGTCAGTCTTTGCAACTTCAGAAGTTACTAACAAAATATATGTGCTCCAATGGTTTTTCTTACTATTCATTTTTAGCTTTTCTTTCAGCCTGTGCAATAATTGGGGTCACCACGATAGAATAGTGCTGCTTTGTGATTTGCTTCAAAGGCTTGTTTGGTTGTTAAATATTTTAGTGTATGTCCAATTATGTCAAGTTATTTTAAAGTAGTTCTTGAACATTGCTGGAGCTCTTTCTGACACTCAGAATGTATTTTCTAGATCTTTGTGAAGTAATTGTTAGGATCTTTTAAATAATGCTGAATATGAAAACAGCTTTACTGGACAGCTAAATTACATCAGAAAATAGCATTAAATGAGATGTAAGTTTATGAATTTACATACCTTTTATAACCTTTCAGCTTTTAAAGCAATACTACTTTAAAGTCGTTTTCTCAGCTATTGTCTTGTATTACTTGACAAAATATGTGTTAAGTTAAATTACCAATTTGGGCACTTCCTTTAGGCACAAATGTGCAGTCTGTGGGTGAGGAGTTGGTGCTGTGCTCAGGTCACAGACGTCCCCAGGTCTGTGGCGTGCAGCTCTGGTGCTGTTCTGGTCAGTCTGATGGAGCTGAGCTGTTAGCCTTGGACTCTTTGGCGGCACGGACTGTCCCTCAGGAGGCCCAGGACTCGTGAAACTCGTGATTAACTCCATCCCCACTTCAGACATTTGCCGAAGAGTTTCAGGATAATCCCATTATTTGTGCCTTGATTTAAATCTGCCTGAGTACTGAAACTTCTCCTTTTATTTTTGAAAGGAGTGGGAGTTCTTACACTCGTTCGTATCAAAGCACTTCCATCTTGCGCTGGGACTGGGATGCTCTGGTTAATTTTCCCTGTCCCAGATGGAGTTGCGTTTCTATTTGTGCCCTCTCCGTGGGGTTGAAGCTGCCTGGTGAATGTCAGCTATTGTCTGCAATAATTGGGCTTTGAATAGAGAACAGCTTTTCTTACCTACACACGTGCCCCATTAGAGTGTGCCCACTTTCGCTGCACCTCAGCTAACCCGACAGACACGGGTGATTGAGGATCCCGCGCTGCTGTCCGTGGGATGATGTGTGCTGGCAGGCTGGGAGCCTGCTCAAACGAGCTTGACGCTAATTGCATGTAAAAGTACCTTCCAACTGCAGGGAGGGTGCTGGGGCTGCGCTGCCAGGGAACAACAGCTGTGAGCATGGGATTGCTTTCCATGCAATCCAACCTAAATGTACATTTTGTTGAGTTTATTTTGACATTTTTGGTGGTGTATCTTAAAGGTAGAGAAAACTTTTCTTCTTGTTACTGAAACTGGAGGAGCAAGAAAGCTGCTTTCTCTGGGTTTTCAAAAGCTTCAGGAGAGAGTCACTCACAAAAAGAGATTTCATTTGGATCTAACATGAGCAGGGTTATTAAATGCACAAAAAAATAGCACAGGTCCTTTGTGTTTCCATTCTGAGCCTCGATTTGATGTCGGTTTCTGGCGCATCATCAATTGATCAATAAAACATGTGAGACTGCATGCTAGCGCTGATTAATTCACACCTTGGGTGCCCAGGGAGAGGCGAGGTGAAGCCTGGAGTCTGTAAAGGATTGCTGAGTGCACGGGCCAGGCCTGGGCTGATGTGTGCATGTGTCCCCGAGGGCCACCACGGCAGTGCCACCACAGTAATGCCATCCCATCAGTGCCACCACAGCAGTGCCACCCTGGCAGTGCCACCCCAGCAGTGCCACCCGAGCAATGCCACTGCAGGAGTGCCACCGCAGCAGTGCCACCCCGGCAGTGCCACCCCAGCTGTGCCACCATAGTAATGCCATCCCATCAGTGCCACCCCAGCAGTGCCACCCCAGCAGTGCCACCCTGGCAGTGCCACCCTGGTGCCCCTGTGCCGGTGGCATCGGTGGATGGAGGCAGGACCAGCCCCACCACGGCTGCCAAGCCCTGCCCTGCACTTACCGCTCTCACTTAAGGGCTGAGGGGAAGGAATTCTGGGATTTCTGAAAGGAAAAGTCTTTTTAGCCTGGGCTGCTTTAGCAGGACTTGTTCAAAGCTGTAGTTTAGCCTTCTGTCAAAGAATTTTTTGATTATGTGTTTGATGACCGAGTACAGTTCATGAGAAGAGCCCTCTTGCAAAGCATCCCATTTGTTTATTTTGCATCTTGGTTTTTTAAATTCAAAACCCAGAAATGGTGACTGTCAGAGCTGCTTTTCTCCCCACACTGGAGCAATATTAAAACATCCCCAAGTGGAGCTTCTGACAGCAATGCTGCATTAATTTCGAGCTCTTTCAGTCTCCCCGTGTTTAAAGTTTGTGGGAGCACTGCTGAATTTTCCCAGGAAGGGTGGGAGGGTTTCGCTGTCCAGGTGCCCAGGAAGGCAGAACTGTCTCTGATTACTGTTTCGGTGTAGTATCACATTTATTGCTGGAAAAGCTGCTTTGAGATCACTTTACTATCATAGCATTTTTTGCTCCTGATGTGTTCCTGGGTATTTGGTACACTGTGCACATTTGCAGTTTTGAGAGAACAGACATTAATGGCTATTAGGTAAAGTCTGAAACTGCACGGCACTGTTAATTACCTCCAGTCATGTAATTTATTGAACTTACAAAACTTAAGTTCCTACGGCTAATTATAAGATTGGAAATTAATCCAGAAGTGGAAATTACAGCCATACTTGAAAGTATCTCTCAGGCAACTTTGATCATTTCCACATGCTTTTCTTTGCTCCGCAGGTCTCTACGAGGAGATCCGTCTGTGCCGTGCAGCCTGTGGAGAAGCTCACATGAAAACAATCCTGGCCACAGGTGAACTGGGCTCCCTTGCCAACGTCTACAAAGCCAGTATGATAGCTATGATGGCAGGTAAATAGCTGTGCTTGCCTTTTCAAGCTGAGAATGTCTTTGCTATATTATTTATGAGGCTTAAAAAATTCTGGTTGTGGGAGTTTAGTTTTGTCGAGAGTAGAAAAAACTTGTGTAGCAATTACTGGAGTTGCAGGTGGAGTAATGAAGTGTCACTAGTTTTGTATAACCTACAAGAACTGTGTGAAATGTTAAATAACAAGCTGCTGGATGCAAGGGTTGGAGGAACAAGTAAAATTTGGTGTCCAACGTCTGATCTGATCAGAATATTCGCTGAGGACCTCTGGGGCAGACGCCCTTAGGAGGCAGCTGTGGTGACCTACAGACAGTGGAGGTGGTGGCTCACAAACTGATTTGAAATGCAAGGGGAACTTCCCTGGGAAGATTCGTGCTAAGAGCTCTCGTTTTGGGTTTGTGATCACTTCTAAGCACCTCTGGGAATGCAGCTCAGGAAATCAGTGTTCAGTGGCAAGGACAGAGTTTGCAGGGCTGTGCATACTTTGGAGGTGGTTGGTTCTTTTTTGCACAGTTTGCACCCGTTCGAGCCCAGGTTTCCAGCAGTGTGCTCTCTCTGCAGCTTTGGGTCTGTGCTGCCCCAGCTTTTCCTGCTTTAACCTGGATTTTATTGTGTTTTTTGCTGTTTTGGCGATGCAAAGCTGGGCACTGGCTCCCATGCTTGAAAGAGAACTCCCCAGGTTTGTTTCCAGAAGTGTAAAGATTTATTAAGAACCACGTGGGTTAGTCTGTCTTCTAAACTTTCCCTCTTTTTTTTGTCTTGATTTTGTTGTTTTTTCTACTGTAAACTCATCAGACCCGAAATTCCTATTTTAAAGCAAGAAAAATGTAATCACGAGTCTTTTCGGTATTTAAATAAATACTCAGCTCGTTGCTGACCTCCCTGACCACACACACTACTGTGCTTATCTGTTCGAGTGCAATGGAAAGCATTTCAGGCTTCAGACAAGCCCAGCTACAATGTCAATTAGACACAGAGGATCAGTATCATGCCACTAAATATTGCTTTTAATTAGACAGGGGTAAGAAATACACATATCCTGTTATTTTAACTGATGTACTAATCAGTATGATCACTTTTTGTAACACTGAGTGGTGAAAAATTCAGCTTGTAAAGCATTTTACCATTTTCAGAATTTTGCTGGTGTAGTTTTTTTGAAATACAGCAGATGGCTCTATTGTTAATGATTTTCCTTGCCTAGTTATTCATTCTACAAGATACTTACCCATCTGAATATATCCAGTGATTTCCTTATTTCAGTCTTTTGCTTTTTCTTTGTGGGTAGGCATAAAAATAAGAATTTATTTGTGCTCTACACTGATTGATTGAGGGCCAGGTTTTCAGACTCTAACTTGTCAGAGCTGCTGAGAGCCTCAAATTTGAGTTGAATTGTGTTTTATTTGTATATTTGTATCATTTTGGGGAGAAAGTGATTTGGCACAGTAGTTTTAAATTCTAGGTTTAGTATTTTATTTTTCAGCTGAAATCATGGTTTAAAAGAAAGAAATAAAAGCAGATGATTTTTTGGATATGGCAGGCCCTGGCAACTTTTACCTGAAAATTAAAAAGTAGTAACTTTGGTAAACTTTGCACAACATTTCTGTGTATAAGATGTCAATGCCTGCACCCTAAAGAACTTGGGAAAAATGGTGCCTCACAGTGAGAGTTGAGAATAATTTCCCTCAGTTTGAATTGGTGTTTCCTGACTCCTTTTGTCTCTGCAATAATTCTCCATAGCTACTTATTTTCCCTTCTCTGGTCCAGTCCATGAGGAGAACACCACCAGAATGGGAGGAGGCACAGAGTGACCTTAAATCCTTTTAACACAGTTACCTTAAATCCTTTTAACCGTGCTTTTACAAACTGGGCTGACAAGGCACAAATTCTTCTGGGATATGTGAGGAGCTGTTTCTGAGTGAGAGGCTGACATCCCTCGGAGGACAGTGCCTCACCTGGCAGGAGCAGCCTGTGCCCTGCTGAGGACAGGAGGGAAGGGAGCACAGCACAGCAGTGGCTCCGTCCTGCTCCTGGAGGAGCTCAGTGTTTTTGGAAAGCTGGCCCAGACAAATGGGAACTTTCAGTCGTTGGTTTAGAGCATCCGCTGGCGTTTCTTGTGCTTCTTCAGGTCCTGACAGTGTTCTGAGAGCATTCCTTCTCAAGGAATCTGCAGTTCTGGTGCTGCCTGGGCACAGAGTGCAGTGGTCAGTGCTCACTGTCCCCTGTGTCCTTGTGGGAGCCACGTCCTTTGCTGCAGGAGACACTCAGGTTGGGCTCCGTAGTCGCTTGGAATAAACAGTCCCAGGTTTAACAGTCCCACCAGATGGGAGTGCCTGACTCCCCTGTGCTGGTTGTAATTATTGTATATTTCTTCATTGTGGCGTCTTTAAACAGCTCTTGCACACAGTGTGTGAGGTGGGCCATTTTTAAATTTGTATATCTTGACACAAACATCAGAAACAGCCGAGGCAGTCAGACAAGGGAAAGATAAACTCGCAGTGGGAAAGGAATACTTCAGTAAAGCTGTTGATGACTTAATTGCATATTTCACTCCTATATAAGATTTTTATTCTGGAATTCCCAGTGTGGTGCTGGGGGCAAATTAGGGAGTCCTTACTGTTAGGGGTGTGTGGGAAGAGTCCTTGGCACTGACTGGAGGGTGAGGCTCTCTGGGCACTGTCCTGAGTGCAGGAGTGGTTGCAGTTGGCTGCTGCTTCAAGGGCTCCTCAGGACAGTGGTGATTGCTGGGGGATTATATCAGGAGTTGATGACTTTCTGCACGTCAGATGTGCTCATTCTGCACAGGCTGTGCTTGTTCTGCATCTTCAGAGCTCTGGTTCACATCCCTGAGTGTTTAGTGCAAAGAATGAGCACAAGACGCACTGTGGAAAACCAAGATGCAGAGTGAAGGTGTCTCAGAGTTTTGAATGATAGCATGGACTAGGAAAGTTTTTGAATTAGGACTGAGATCAAAAGATGGAGTATCTTTAAATACAATCAACCTAAAAAAGGTTGGTACAGCAACAAGTGACTTCATTTGTTCTGGTACAGAGTGGGGAGAAATAAAAAAGCTGTGGTATGAAAATGCAGATAACAGCATGTTCAGTAAGGCACTACAAGGATGCTCCCTTAAATGAGGTAATTGCCTACAAGCTTAACAGTGATACTGCAGCTAATCACTAGAAATAATGTAGGCGTGATAGATAAGCTTGGAGTTGAAAAGTTCCAACAATGCAATCACAATATCCTCAGGTTTGAATTACTGATGAGTAAGGGGCCATACAAAGACTAGTAGCAAAAAAAAAAAAAAAAAAAATTAAAAAAAAAGGAAGAAAGATGGGGCTTGAGTAAAGCAGACCGTGAAGGAATGCAAAATGAAACTTAAGAATCTGTGTGGAGCTCAGTAACACATGTGTAGGGAATCAGAAGCGAAGGAATGAAAGTGGCTGAGAAAGGCTGGGGCAGGCTCTCATGGAAAGTCTTCCCAGTTGAGTCAACAGAGCCCTGCATGGAAGAGTGGAGAACAGAAATAATACTTAAGAAAAACAAAGATGTTGGGGGAAAAATAAAGATACAGAGAGTCTGTGACGGGAGAAGAGAGTTCGAGTGTATGCAGTGAAGCCTCATTTGTTTGCAGTTTGTTAAAAACGCAGACATGCATGCAGTGGCACATTTTGTTATGCATTTATTTATGTGCTTAGTGAGCTGTGTGCCTGCCCGCACACCCCTGTCTGAGGGGAGATCTTTATCTGGGGCCATTCGTATTTGTCAGAGCAGTGCCTGGCAGCTCTGCTAATTCTCTGCAAGGTCTCTTCTGTTCATGGTGTCCTCCTCTAATCAGAAAATAAGAATATTCACCCTCCAATGAAGTCAAAGAAGAAATACCAGTGTAGAGCAGACCACTTGTCAGCTCTGTTCCTGTTTGATTTTGTCAGACCCACAGCACCACTTGACTTTCTCCACTTACAAATAGAAGCAGTGCTCTTTCCCAGCACTTCTCACCTCAGAACGCCCAGTCAGGAGGTCAGAGGATGGCTTTGAGGTAGCACAATGACTTCCAACGTATGATCACTTCTGGCAACTCTCCTTTGCCCCTCTGCTTTTCTGTTTGTAAGATTAACATTTACACGTTTTATAGAACCTCTGTGAGGCTCAGCAAATTAAGATATAAGTAGAAATGGGAAGCCTTTCATTAGAAGGCAGAAACTGTTTGTGTCTGTGCATGAAAATGGAATACTCTCGGTCATGATTCAAGCTGGGAACTGGAGCACGAGAAGGTCTGGAAGTGTTCTGGTGGGAGCTGCTGGCTGTTTTCTGAGTGACAGTGGTGGTGGGAGCTGGCACAGCTCAGGGTGGTGGCATTGGGCACTGCAGGACAGGCACAGCTCGGGGATGATGGCATTGGGCACTGCAGGACAGGCACAGCTCAGGGTGGCATTGGGCAGTGCAGGACAGGAACAGCTCGGGGATGATGGCATTGGGCACTGCAGGACAGGAACAGCTCAGGGATGATGGCATTGGGCACTGCAGGACAGG
>VZRL01003634.1:212076-227004 GCA_013397895.1 Origma solitaria | reverse complement strand
GCCCAGCTGGGGATGATGGCATTGGGCACGGCAGGGCAGGAACAGCTGAGGGGTGATGGCATTGGGCACTGCAGGACAGGAACAGCTCAGGGTGGCATTGGGCACTGCAGGACAGGAACAGCTCAGCGGTGATGGCACTGGGCACTGCAGGACAGGCACAGCTCGGGGGTGATGGCACTGGGCACTGCAGGACAGGCACAGCTCAGGGTGGCATTGGGCACTGCAGGACAGGCACAGCACAGCGGTGATGGCATTGGGCACTGCAGGACAGGCACAGCTCGGGGGTGATGGCACTGGGCACTGCAGGACAGGCACAGCTCAGAATGGTGGCATTGGGCAGAGCAGGGCAGGAGCAGCAGGCAGGGTCCCTTCCCTGAGCTGTCCCACTGCACTCTGCCCCAAAGGCTCTCTCAAATGGCACAGTGTTGGTTTTTCCCCTGCCCCTCCCGTGCTGTGCTTTGCTGCTCTCCTGCCCTGAGCACATGGAGCTGTAGGGGGACAGGAGGGGGACAGCTCCTTAGACACCCCAGGCTTGTCCTGCTCTGGGAGGGAGACGGGTTTGAGTGCTGATCTGGAGATTGCTGCTCCTTGACCTTTCAGAAAGTGGCTTTTCTCTCAGCTCCAGCCTCTGGAGCGGTGACATCGGGACAGTGAGGAGGTGGCACTGGCAGGGCAGTGCTGCTGGGAGGGTCACCCTCCTATTAGCGAATTATCCTCCAAGCCTGAGCAGCACTTTGCTGTGCTGATATTCAGGATCCTTCCAAAACATGTTAATTAAGGAATATATAAATGCTATACTTTCAATTTATAACAACTGATGCAGAGAGGTGAGAAAGCACCCCTGTTGTGTTAATTTTCTCCATGAATGAAACCTTGTTTCTATGTTAAATAACTTGTTAGAGTTGGAGTTAAAACTGAGGTTTCATATCACCTCAGACTCAGAAATTGTTGCACAGTGAATAGTTCTAGTCAAACATGCCAGCGAAATAACAGTGCTTCCTGGCAAAAAACTTTGCATCTGTGAAGCTCCAGTATTGAAGGCAATGGTTTGAGAGAATGCAATTTTAAAACATGGAAATATTATGTAAAATCAATAGATGTACTGGGTACTATTTATTTCTCTGATATTTCAGGGTTTTTTTTTTCATTCTGTCAGCAGCAGGTGTTAAATTCTACTGAACCAGTGAAAAATAGAAATAAATATTTAATTTACTGTATCTATCAATTATATAAAATTGGCTTATGAAATATTAAAGTGTCTTTTAAGAGATTGCAAGTAGGCACACTAGTTAGAAAATCCAGTCCCTTAACAGAAACTTAATACAGATGTGGAAATAAACTAAACATAATTTCAGGGTTGGAGGTCCTGGATTTTTTTGGGGGGTGTTTTTTAAAGGTATCAAGGCGTAGTGGTTGTGCCTGTCTAATTTGAAGATATTTTTCTTCTAAAATGTTGGCAAGATTAAGTTAAAAAAAAAAGCGTTAGTGAGAGGTAAAGAGAAGCTTTTCGGTTTGAATTGTTCCTGTGCCTTTTTTGCTGTCTTAACACAGGTTTGGAACAAAACACAGGAACATGCAGAGCACTTTGTCATCTGTGTATAGAAATGCTGTAGATGAGAACAAATAATTATTAATTAGTAGCACCGCTGTATTTTGCTGCTCCTTCCTGTCTAATGAATGTCTTGTTTGTGAAAGACGGAAGCAGGAGAGATCTGAGATTGTTTGAGGAGAATTTTTATACAGTGGAAGGCAAAGGAAAGCAAAGAACGGAATCAGTTAAAGTGAGAAGGAGGCAACTAATGTGGCTTTTGAGGTATCAGTGATGCATTTTGTATTATTCATGGCTGGGACTCCGGTACGGCTTGCAAGTTTTCTACGTTTTCATTTGCTAAATTGAGTGGGACATCACATAAAGAGTAAAGTAGTCAGTGAGATGTAGAAAGATTGAGATCATCATGATCAGGCAAAGCTTGCAGATGCCTTTCCACAAAATGTGGTTAGCTGCAGCACTGATTTTTATGTTAATTTACTAGTGAATAATTTAAAAAGACCTGTTTACTTTTTAATAAAAAGGAAAGATATAAATTGGCTGAGTGTTCCTAGTGTTACTTACAGCTGCCATTGAGCAGATGTTAGGGATTCTTAGTGGTATGCTAGACCAAAATAAGTTTTATGAATAAACAAACATTTTCTTTTTACTACCAACTCTTTCAGGCTGATTCTCTCCCATATTCACTATGAATGGCTTTTTAAAGTCTCCTCATAAATAATTACCTTTCTTGTGGCACTTTTTTCTAGGCACTTGGATTTTAATTACAATGATGAACTGTTTTAATAAGTTGTTAAATAATTGTATCTTTTTAGGACTGAATCCATTTTCTATTTCTCTTTGTCTTCATTGGTTCCTGGGACTTTAATCCCTTTAATTCCTGTTAATTCACTTTATAAATTCATGTTGGAGAAGTAAACAGCATGCAGCAGCATGGTTTTCTTTTGAACTCTGTGCACGTACTCCACTCCAGCCTGCTGGTTATCAATGCTCTCCTGGTGGTGCCCATCTTGTTTAACTCAGCCATTCAGGTCCCAGGAAGTATGAAAAGATAGGTAATTAAATGGAGACAATGTGGTTTTGCTCTGGGTGAATGTCTGGGGGCCCTAAAGGCCTCCACGGAAGCGAATACAGAGCTCAGTTCACAGATAAGGATGTGAAACTCTGCTGTGCCTCAGCCCAGAGCAGCATTCCCCGTGTGAGCATCCCTGCTCAGACACCTGTGCTGTGCTGTGCTGTGCTGTGCTGGGGGGAATGCTGAGCAGGAATTGCTGATCACCCCTCGAAATGCTGAGCAGGAATTGCTGATCACCCCTCGAAATGCTGAGCAGGAATTGCTGATCACCCCTCGAAATGCTGAGCAGGGAATTCCTGATCACCCCTCGCTGTCTGTGCCGGGGGGAAGGCACAGCAGGGCGGTGTCACTCGTGGTGCCAACGTTGGTGTCACTCCTGGTGCCACTGTCGGTGTCACTGCTGGTGCCACCGTCGGTGCCTCTGCAGCCTGGCATGGGCACCAGCAGAGCACAGGGCTCTGCTCGGCCATCTCCGTGTCTGAGCATGGGCTGGGAGGGAAGGAGCGCCCTGAGAGTGAGGCTCTGAAATATTGCTACTGGTTTTACATAGATGGGGCTTTTTCTGTGAGAAAGACATGAAATGTGCTGTCTCAATGAATAGTGACATTTAATAAAGTGCCACTAAATACCTATGAGGATATATATATATACATCTAACACAAAGAGAGTTGGATTTTCAATTTCTTTGATTCATGGTATTTCAGTAAAAAGAGTGGAATGCCACAGTTCAAAATTACAATATATATTTAGTGTAAGTTTTTAAAAATGTAAAACGTATATGTAAAATGTGGATTTGAAGCCTGGAATATCATCTTCATTTTGCCATGGGACTGGTGAAGTCAGCATTTCTCTACCAGTTTCAATTATTTTCTTACCAAAACCCATGCAGTTGTTTAATCGGATTATTGGTGCTTTTGGTTTGAGGTGCTCACCGTAATTGCAGTCTGTGGAAAGATCAGCACACAAGCTGTTGACAGATGGAGGTGGAGAAACAATGCCCTGGCCTGTTAAATACCTTTTTATGAGTTGCTACCTATTTCTGATGGTGCCTGCTGGTCTTTTTTATTTCTTTCATTCAAGTAGTGCTCAGTAGATGCTATGCCAGAAAAGTCTGACTGAATTTATCAGCAGCACACCTTCACAAAGTATCCCTTTGAAATGAAATTGTTAGTTTTGCCATGTAAGCATTGTTAATAATGCAATGGGAGGAAAAAAGGATTTCTTACAAAACCAGGAGTGCCTTTCCTGACCGCCAGCAGAGAGGAGCTCCTGCTTGGCGTGTGCTGCACAGTCAGGGGCTGTGGTTGTTTCCCCACTGAAGGGAGCTGGCAGGATTTTGGAATTCAGGCTGCCTGAAGAGCTGGGAGCATTGCAAAGCAGCCGTGCCATGGCTGTGAGAGCAGTGCTGGAACATCTGTGTGTGCTGCACGTTCTCAGCCGCAGCGCAGTGCTGCCAGGTGCCAGGCTGCCGAGGGGCAGAGGGAGAAGGGAACGCTCCGAGGGACCAGCTCTGGTGGAAAGCAGGAGCTGTGGGTGAGATTGCCATTGCCATCAGCACAGCTTGTCGTTGTGCCAGGCTCCCTAAATATGGGTGAGGCATCAGGGCTAGCCTTCGGTGTTTGCTGCAGCAGGAGAACACAGAAGTCCATGATAAAATCCACATGTTTGCAACTTGTTGGCATTGAAGACGTTCAAGTATCATTAAAAAAAATGCCAGAAGTGGTTCACCTTTTCCTGGTAATCACACGGTAACCGGAGGTGGAATTTTCATCCCTCTGTGCAAGCCCTCAAGAAATCTGTCCTGCCTGATTTGTGAAAGTCAGGCGGAAACGAGCAGATCACAGATGAGTCTGGTGACATCTGGCACCTTACATGTTTCGGTTTTCAGGCAAAGCCAAAAGCCAAAATATTGTCCATTCCAGTTGCTCAAGGAAAACACCTTTGCTGGTGGAAATCCCCTGGTACTGAGTCACTGTGCCAGCTGCTGTTTATTGTAGGGAGCAGTGTGGAGCAGGGGCTGGTGCTGCTCTTTGTCCTCTGCGTGACAAGGAGCCTGATGCTGGACAGGTTCTGACTGTGCCATTAAGACAGGGACTTTTAAATCTAAAAAATCAATCCTCCCTTTCTCTGGGTTAGAGTAGGAGCAGAATCCTAAACTGCTTTTAACATCAAGTGTTGAAAAACACTCAAAATGACATTGAAGTGTCATGATTTTGGCTGTATTATGTATGGTGGATTTTTAAAAATCTTTAAAATTCATAGCACCTTCTTGATAAAGTAGAAGGATTTTCTACTGGCTTTATCCAGTGTGGAGTATTTCCAAATTGATTTTAAACAGCTATCTCTTCAATTTGAGTAATTTTGTTATGAGCTAATAGACAATACCTAAGTGTACCTGAGATTTAATGTTAACATATTTGTGTCAAAGTTGTTATCAACGTTAAAAAGCACAGAGCTAAATGTGGTTGCTATAACATGGAATGCAATATGCCATGCAGTGCTGTGATTCCAAGCCATCATGCATATTTATTATTTTCTTCCAAATTGCAGTGCAATTACTGGCAGATACATCAGGGCTTTAGCCTCAGTCGGTAATATGTCATGTTCTGGACAACATTTTGAGAGGCTGAGATGTATTGATCCAAAACCAAGAATGCCAAGAGGGAAAAAGCCTGACCTAGACCAGTGCTGTTTTAATTATATCCCAGTTTTAGATAGTTTATCATTGTTTAGATTAATTTAAGTGTGACCGAGAAAGTGACGCAATGCATTTCAGTGTTTGCAGAGGAAGCTCAGAGGGGGAGATTTTCAACTCAAGCCCAGTTTCTCGCACAGCATTTTTCTTTTTCACCCATCCTGGCTGAGAACCAGCGCTTGCAGTGAGTGTGGAAGGAGAGGCCAATCTTTGGTTGGTTCCTCAGTGGTGTTGGGGGAGGCTGTGGGTTTGGGCTCTGGGGCCAAAGCTGTGCCCATTGCTGCCTCCTGCCCCAGCTCTGTGCTGCTCTCGAGCCCAGCCTGTGCTGGAGGCACTTCCCTCTGAGCCTCCTGAGCTGTGAGCCTTGCTCCAAACCAGGAGCCTGAAAAACCAGCCACAGAATGGCTGTGCAGGAAATCAGCGCTGCCGGTGGGTGAGCTGGGAGGGTGAAAGGTCCTTTTTTTCCAGTGATCACAGTAAGGTTGGGATTAGGTGTTGGGATGCTGTGGTTTGTTTCCTCTTCCTGCCTTTGGCTTGTTGTGTGTCGTTAGGCAAAATGCTTCAGCAGCTCCAGAAAGGCCATCTGCAAAAGGAAATGAGGTTAATGTAGGTCACACACTGCAACACTCCTGAGTGGAGTGCGTGGCACACCCTTCTAAAGAAGAAAAATGGGATCGTGGTAAAGAAACATGGAATTTAGTGAGGGGATAACAATACAGGAATTCCTTAAACTTCCTTGTTGTCCCACGACAAGTCACTCCTGGGAGGATGTGCTGCTGCCTCCTCTTTGCAGAGGAGAGGAGGAGGAATGGCTGTTCCAGCAGCAGGGAATTGCCAGAATTCCTGCGTCCTGCCCCTCCCAGCAGTGCTGCTTCCCTGCATCCTGCCCCTCCCAGCAGTGCTGCTTCCCTGCATCCTGCCCCTCCCAGCAGTGCTGCTTCCCTGCATCCTGCCCCTCCCAGCAGTGCTGCTTCCCTGCATCCTGCACCTCCCAGCAGTGCTGCTTCCCTGCATCCTGCCCCTCCCAGCAGTGCTGCTTCCCTGCATCCTGCCCCTCCCAGCAGTGCTCTGCGTGGCTGTGCAGAAGGGCACGGGAGCAGCTCTCCTTCTGTGCCTGGGGTGGCTCCGAGCCAGGGGCCGCAGGGACAGGGCTTCCAGCTGTGTCTTTGGACCCCGAACATGTCAATTATTCATCTTCTCTTTCTCCATAAGGGCTGGATTGGAAGGAATGCTCTAAAAATAGCAAGTGATTGTGCTGTGGAGCCGAGCAACACAAGGTGGTGAGGCTCTTCCTGTTGAACCTTCTAAAGAAACATTTTAAATGAACACACAAGAAACTAATACTAATTAAGTAATAGTATTCTGTGGAGACCTGTGGTAGGCACTATAATAGTGCATTAGCAAGCTCTGCATAATTCAGCAATGCTGAATTCTTTCAGACATCATCTACAGGGAATTTTGCCTAAGTATGGACTTAATAATTTGTCCCTTTGTGTGCAAAGTAAGAGTTCCTAAGGGCATGGCTTGGCCAGAGGGAACGAACGTTTACCAGAGGGAACGAAAGGGAGCATCCATTCTGAGCCTTGGACACCAAGCTGAGGTGATGGGAAGGGTTTTCAGAATGATTGTCTCACTTGTGAGCAGACATTAAACATGGAAACCTATGATGGGATTTTTATTTCTTTTCCCCTCTGTGCAGGCACTCTTTTCAAAAAGAGTTGCAAAAAGTGGGCAGTTCACAGCAGACCGAGTTACAAACCAGCATTTTTCAGGGGTAGCTGAGACACAGGCGTGTGGAAATGTGCACAGGCCACCATTATTCATTATTAATCGAGTGTTCTGGCAGTGCAGCCTCGTGTCGTGGAGCTCCAGCTGCCCAGGGAGCTGATGCTGGGGTGAGTTGCCCCAGCTTTGAGTTCTCTTCTCCTTGGTGGCAAAGTTACGCTAACAGGGAGTGTATTCCATCTTGCTGCTGGAGCAGGATAGGGACATGAGAGTGGGACAATTAGGGTGACTTAAGTGACAAGAATTAGCTGCTACATTAGCCTTTTGTATCTTGGCCTGCCTCTTCTTTCCAGAGGGTTGTTAACCTGCTCGCCCCTAGGCAGGCTAATTGTGTGTGAATCCAAGACCCTTAGTTTAGGCGCTGGTAAAATAGAAAGATGAATTGCTAATGGGACTTTAGGCACGTTTGATACGGTGCTATTTTGTCACTGCTACCTTAGCAGAAACAGCAGGTGGGTGTGCAGGTCCTCTGAGCAGAATGCCACTTTTGCCACCCGTCCTGGCAGCCCTGGAAGGGTCTGTGCCCTCCCTGTCACTGCCATTGTTATATTTGAGCTGCAGCAATGAAGATATATTGGTGCTCATTGCAAATACTTACAAAGTGCACAGCATAATTGTCCCTCTGCAAGCATCTCTCTCTAAACTATTGTTTCAAACCGCCAGACACATCCTTGCTCTTTATTAAGACTAAGGCAACAACACGAGCCTGTAGTTATCAGGAGATAATCATTCCCCAAGGGCATTTGAAACACTTCACAACCAAAAGGTTGTGATTACTCCACCATTGCTGTACTGCTTATTATTCCTCATTGCTTAATGATGGAATCAGAGCGTGTTTCCCGGATGCTGTCATATAAATAAGGTTCTCCACTTCTCACGCTCTGCTTTAGTGTGACGTGGACTGTAGAGCTTTGTGGATTTTCCAGTCCATGGACAGGACAGCAACAGGGCAGGCCAGTTCTGGGAGCTCCTCTGACCTTTTGGGGCACCAGAGTCCTTTGGGGCTCTCAGCAAGCCATTGGAGCACTCAATCTGCCAAAGCCTTGCTGGGAGACCTCGGGCGAGTCCCTCAGCTCCTGGATACCTCATTTTGGTGCCACTGAAAGGGGACTGTGTGTGTGGAACAGAAATAATGCCACGGAGCTCCTGTGGCTGTTTGTAGGGAACCCACAGCCCTGTGGGACTGCTGAGCCCAGCTGAGCCCACCTCATCCCCTGCTCTGGGGAGTCTGACACCACTCCCTGCCTCGAAAGGAAATGTGCTCCTGTGGCTTCACACTGGTAAAAAAGTAGAAAGTGTGGTCTTTTCCAGGCTCACTGGGCCTAGAAATCTACCCTGAATAACTAATTTTGTAAAATCTTTGATTTAATGCTTCACTGGATCATGTAATCTGCTCTAAGGAAGGGGAAAGCCATTCAGTGTGTATTTTGGCCTTAGCCTTGATTCTTTGAGTGATGATGAGAAATGGGTGATAAAACTCAGGTTTCTAAATCATCACCTAAATTTCCAGGTGAAACTCCTTCTGAACTTCATTCCTTAGGCTTGCTTTTGAAAACTTGAATAAGAATAGACTTGGTGGAACTCCCTTATTATTAGAAGGTTGGCATAAAGTCTGCTTAATGAGGTGCCTTTTATGGCAGCGCTTGGTTTTTAAATCCCCTTTTTGTTGCTGAAATCTAAACGTTAACAGCACCTTCCACTGGGGCTCTCTGTGCTCGTGTGGGTCCTCTGCCTTCTGCCACAGGCTGCCTGCAGTCCTGCTAACAAGCTCCTGTGTCATAAAAAGAATTTGTTCGGGAAATAAAAATGTATTGTTTTCATTGTTAGAGGATGCTACTAAATTGGCTGTATGTTTGTCTAATAATCACATCTAAAGCTGATTATTCTGGTAATAGCCTTAAGATATTATTTAAAAATAAATATATAAATGCACAACTTTTGTACTAATACTAGTTTTTAATCTCTTCTTGTTTCTATGAAGTCTGAATGAGATTTTCAAAATTGAATAATAATTTGATCCGTTAATCTTTTGAAGCTAGTAATTTTATTTTCCCCTCTTTGCAGTCTCTGAGGCTCGCAAATGAATAGAGCTTCATTACTGGAGTCTGCATTTAATAACCATTATCCATTATCTTGTAATTAAGACTCCCTGTAACGAATCATGAGGACAATGCAAAAATACATAGTACATTTCTTTAATGAACTGGAAAATGTTCATCTTGTTCTATTTAGTAATGAGTTGCTGAATAGTCGTTAAATCCACTGGAGAATAGAACTAGATGGATTTTGAAGACTATCTTGAGTTTGTGGTTAATCTATTAGAATTAAAATTTCATCTTCTATTTTTATCAACAGCTGATTAGAAGTCATTCTGTTTGACCAAATTGATTAGAAGACCATATACAAGGGCAGCTGTTGTTTAATGAAAGTTTTTAATGAAACTGTACCACGGAGACTTGTAATTATAAGACTTATAAAAGCTTTGACTTACCTTATAGTAGAAAAAAATGAAAAGTATTGCACTGAAGGACTTGAAGTGCTACATTTCGAGAGGGAAATTAAAAATATAATTTGGTGGTGTTGAAGTTTCACTTGCAGTGCTCCTTGTTCTAATGTGACTATCAGATGTCCGTGGTGTCTCTCAGGAAGGGAGTAGCTCTGAAATGTGTAACTCGGTTGTCTCTCCTGTGTGCTCCCTTCTTCGCAGAGCTCAATCAACTATTAATTGCCTCTTTTGCACATTGCACTTTCTCTGGAGTTGGACTCTTTCTTGCAAATGGCTGTTTCTCTCCAGAATGGAGATTGCCACAGGAGGGTGCAGCAGAATCACCTCTGGGCTGAGGTGGTGCCTCGGCAGGAACTGCAGAGAAAACTGTGCTTCTAGAAAGCCCAGAGCTGGTGATGCCATTGGATGGTGTAAATCCCAGGGCACAGAGCCGTGCCTGCCTTTGGGTGGCCGTGCCAGGGGCTGAGCCAGCTGTGCACCTGTGCCCTCTGGAGCACTCTGCAGTGTCCTGCTGCACCTTCCCCTGGAGCCAGGGCAGCTCTCAGCCAGAGCCAGGGCTGAAGTTCCCCTCCTCGCTCAGGGGATGTTGGAGAGGCATCGTCGCTCAGTGAGACACAAAACGGACCCGAAGCCAAAGCTGAAGTGGAAGCAGATGCAGTTCCAATTGCCTTAAGTGGATGATGCACTACTGCATGATGTTTGAATTGCCCCTCTTCTTCTCCCAATTACTTTTGATAATTAATGATCCCACAGTACACCTTTTCTAAGAAGTAGGTTCCTAGGGATGAAGTGTGTCCTAATGAAATTACAGAAGTTGTCGTTGTGTTCTGTCAATGCAGGATCATGCACATCATTCTTTGTTAGTTTCTCAGCTATTTGTTACTGTGCTTCAGGATTTCTTTCAAGCCGAGGCAGAACAGCAAGAATACACAAGAATGTTACACAAGTATTGAGACAGGCAGTGAAGAATGTTATTCACAAGTGAAAAAACAGAAAAAAATAAGCCAAGGCTAACTCTTGTTCTTTAAACAACGCAGATGTTTTGACCTTGTTACTGCATTAAATCAGACCATGGCTTTAAGTATAGTAACTTGAAATGTTACAGTTGCAAACTGCGTAAAAGGGGAGTTTTCTCTTGGTTCTCAGTATTGCACAGCTGGTTTAGTAAATACATGCGAGATACCTTTCCCTTCTCTTAAAAACAGCTGCAGGAGACACAATACTGGACTGTCAAACGTGAGACTAAGTAGATGCGAAGTTAAATTAAAAAAACCTGATGAAAATAATTTCTATTCTCAAAAGATCCTCGTGGAAATTCTAAAATGTTGATTTATATACCCCACAGGGAGATCCGTGTAAAGGAATGCTTCAGAATTGCTGTGAAGCAGGAGGGCATCTCTGAGGCTGTGAACTCTACACATGCAGAGTGACTCTTGTTCTAAAACTGCAATAAAACATTTTACTTCCTTTCAGGTTCTGATTTTATAAAGACATCTACAGGAAAGGAGGTGGAAAATGCAACCTTTCCAGTTGGCATAGTCATGATGAGAGCCATTAAAGAATACTACTGGCAAACTGGCTACAAGGTAATTCTCATTTCCTTTGTAAAGATTAACCAAACAGGCTCACTCAGAAAGAAATAAGAATGTGATAGGATTGATTTGCTAATAGTCATATCTATTTTTTTACTTTTGTCTTTTCTCCCTTGAAGAACTGTTACTTCATTCCATAAAAGCTCATGCAATCCAAAGCATTCCCAGCTGCATTTGGATTTGAATTTTGTTTCACTGTTTAAGTGGTCACGTCCATTAATAACAGAGCAAATCTCAGGCTGATAGTGACTGCCACGCTCCCGTAAACCTCAGCAGAGCTATACAAATTTAAAGCCATCGACAGTCCGTCCAGTGTACACAGCTGTATTTTCTGACTTTGTTCTTGCAAGCCAAGGGGTGCGTCTTGCTCTTTCTTCCCTTGCCAGAGAAGCTTTCCGAGGGGACAGGGAGGCAGATGCAGTTGTTGCTTGGGATGGCAGGAAGGAGAGAGGGGACCGGGTGGGAAGAACATTATGTACTCAATGTTTATTGATCAGGTGAGGCCAGTGGAGAAAAGGGAAATGTACAGCAGAGGCAGTGATGAGCCGTGTGTGCCTTCATCCCTTTGCTGAAACGTTGGCAAAGGAGGAGGAGGTGCCCAGAAACTTCAGCCGCCTCTCCCTCCCTTTATCCATGGGCAGATGAGGGCTCCATCCGTGGGCAGGTCTGCTGCTGCTGTTCAGCACTGGGCTGTGTCCTCTCCTTCAGGGGAGGGAGCCACATCTGTGCCTAGGAGCCTCTCCCCATTTCTGGGCCCCTCCCGTCCTGTCCAGCTGTCCTTTGTCCCTTCTGCACTGCCCTTTCCAGGTCAGTGTCAGGGGTGAGCAGTGGGATGGGGCTGAGATGGCTCAGGAGCTCGAGGAACATATGGCACCAGGTTGGAGGGGTGTCCCTGTGCCCTCTGCAGCCACCAAGGTGAGGCCAGCACAGACCCCTGGGCTGTCCCTGCTGCTCCCTGCCCCAGCCTGGCACAGCTCCTGCAGCAGCTCCAGCAGTGCTGGTCCTTTGGGAGCATCACCCCTGGGCTGTCCCCACTCCTCCCTGCCCCAGCCTGTCTGGCACAGCACCTGCAGCAGTCCTGGTCCTTCGGGAGCATCATCCCTGCCCAGCGTGGGTCACATCCCTGGGCACTGATTCCCCTTGGCACCCGCGCTGTGTGCCACGAGTTTCCCTGCTGTACTAGCACAGCTTTGTCCCCGTAATTGGATATAAATGTTGAATTCACCTTTTGCTTTAAAAGGACGCATTCATGGTGTAAAATGTGCTATTGAGAAGTGCTTGTGTCCGTGTGCATGTGTGTGTCGGTGAATTAGATGTAAACTGACTTCATGTTCTTTTATTAACTGAAGACAATATTATCAGTGACAAGAAATTTCTAAATGGTTTCTTTAACAAACTAATTTTGCTGCTGTAGGGATGCTTTCTAGCAAGGCGTTCCCTGGGAAAAACAGGTTAATACAGAAATTAAACTTCTTCAAGGAAAGGAACAAGTTGCAGAGTAACATTTATTGACTGATAAGCTGTGGTGGTGATATGAAAAGTGTGCAATATAATGGGAAATAATCTTTTCCTGTCATTATTGAAGGACATACATAAATTGGTTTTTCTGTTGGGAAAACCCCCAATCCAGAAAAACTTATTACTTTTAATAATGTAAGGTGAAGAGAAAATTCTTGAGGAGATGAACTTATTAAGCAAAATAATGAAATGCTGTGAAACAGCAGGAAAGTGGTAGCTGGACTTTGTACTGCTCTTGAATTAAATTCCAATCCCCCTTCCTTTTTACGTTTTTATGGCAGTCAGATGTGCTATTTGGAAAGCTGGTAAATGGAGAGAGGACAGGCTTGTCTTTGTCAGCTTTTTTTTTGCAAAGAAAAGAGCTTTCAGAATTTGCTACAAGGGGAAGGAATTCTGAATGATGGTTTTAATTCTCTTACTAACTCTGTTCTACTTGTTTTTGCCACAGATTATCTCAAAGAGACGTAGTATTTCTAGGAAGAAATCTAAATTCAAATTTTATTAGGATTTCTCTTCCTGAGGGAAAACACATTGCAACTGTTTTTATTTATTATCTAGAAGATGCTTTTCCAGTTGCTGTGCTTTAAATTCTTTTTGGAAATCTCATGTTGACAGATGTATGCATACCCTCACACATCTATTTGTCCATCCACAGAAGCACAGTCTTCGTGGTTTGGATTTATCAAGCTTTTGCTGCTTTTGTTCCTTTTAATCTGATTGGAAATATGCCATTATCACAATGCTCCAGCATGAGAGAAGGATTTATTCCGTGTTTGTTGGTCCTGAAATCACTATATAAAAAAGATTACCAAGCACATTTAAAAACAGATACTTTCTGATTCCACTATTATATCCATAAGGCACAAAGAAATCCTGAATGCAGGGAGGTTTCAGGAGCTTACATGCAAAAACGAAATGATAATTCTTGCAGAATGTAAAGGTTAATGGCAGGAGGAAACATAGGAGGAATCACTGTGTGCTCCATATTGTTCAGATTTACTTTTTTTAATGCAGAACGAATTTTTCCTGATTCTCCTTGGATTTCACGAGTTGCGGTAGCTGCTACAGGCCAGCATTTTGGCATTTTTGATGAGGGGTTTGATGGCTGTGTGTCACAAGCTCTGTCTGGAAATGAGATGTGTTTAAATGGCTCATAACCAGAGCGCTGGCATTGGGGGTGTGTGCCAAGCGCACAGCAGGTCCATCGTGGCATTCGAGACATGCTTCACCTCAAGGAGGAGATTTCCTTGGTGTTTCTGCCTTTCCTGCCCGGGTGGGACACACAGCTCACATTGAGTGACAGAAAGCACATCCAGCCATGTTGGGGGAGAGGTTTGCAGTTTCTGTGAAGCACAGACCTTTCCATTTTTAATAAAGACAGACCTAATTTAATTCCCATTGGAAAAATTTAGTGAAAATTAGACCTCTGTAGGGTTTGAATGTACAGCCAAATCATGTGTAACTGTGCTGCACAGGCTTTTTATAAAGTACAGCAGCTCTCAGTGCTGTCCGTGAGTCAGCTGCTCACATCCTCAGTGTTCTTGCTGTACATTTGTTGTTCTGTGTTGTGAATTAGATTGGCAGTAGGTGATTATCGTACGGGCACTCTGTGATTACACAAATATCCCAGTCCTGCCTGAACCCCTCACACCATAGGCAAAGTACTCCCATTAGACTCAAGCTCCTGAGAAGTGCACAGGGGTCAAAGGGATCACTCCCTCTGGACGGAAATGTTTATCTTTCCCAGTGATGGCTGAGGTGTGATAGCTCCCAGTCCATATCTGTCCTGTTTGCAGCAGGTCCTGACCAGGCAGAGCTGTCCCACCCCAGGCACTTCGAGACTGCAGGGGATAAATGTGATTGCTCTTCTAGGGTTGCTGATGAAATGTGGATTGCTTTCCTTTGTTTTTTCTCTCGAAAGGTTGGGTTTAAGCCTGCTGGGGGCATTCGGACGGCCCAAGAAGCGATTACGTGGCTCATGCTGGTGAAGCAGGAGCTGGGCATGGAGTGGCTGACGCCAGAGCTCTTCCGCCTGGGGGCCAGCAGCCTGCTGGGAGACATCGAGCAGCAGGTTGGTTGATGGCTGTTGGTTGTTGGCTGTTGGTTGTTGGCTGTTGGCTGTTGGTTGTTGGCTGTTGGTTGTTGGCTGTTGGCTGTTGGCTGTTGGTTGGTGGTTGGTGGCTGTTGGTTGTTGGTTGTTGGTTGTTG
>VZRL01003634.1:193862-211859 GCA_013397895.1 Origma solitaria | reverse complement strand
TGGCTGTTGGTTGTTGGCTGTTGGTTGTTGGCTGTTGGCTGTTGGTTGTTGGCTGTTGGTTGTTGGCTGTTGGCTGTTGTTGGCTGTTGGTTGTTGGCTATTGGCTGTTGGCTGTTGGTTGTTGGCAGCCTACAGCTTGTGGAGAACAAAAACAATCTTTCTAAGTGTGCTGGTTCCTGCTTTTGCAGAAATGGAACATCATCTAACTCGTTGTCAGTGACAGGCTCACCTCCAGCTCCGATTTGTGTACATTTGAGCTCAGTACAGGCTCCTAGGGCTCTGCTGTGGCAGCGCTGCCCACGGTCTGGGCCATGTTTGCAGTGCAGGGAGCAAAAGGCTCCGTTTGTGCACGTAGAGCACTTTGCAAACACATGGCAGAGCTCTCCCCTCACTCCCAGCCGTGGCTGAGCCCCAAGGACCTGCCAGCCCTCTGTGTCACTGTGCCACAGCTGCTCACGGTGTGCTTCCCTCTGTGCAGAAAGGCACAGCTCCTCCTACATGGATGGAGGATTTTTTACACGTTGATTGTTTCCTGGGGAAGAATTCCCAGTGGGAGGAAGGATTCTGAGCTCTGTCCATGCCCTGCATCCCTGGCACGGGGTGTCAGCCCCAAAGGATGCAGCAGAGCTGGACCAGTGGAGTGTCACAGGAATTACCAAAACATTGACTCTGCTGGACTTGGCTCCCATGCTCATTACTCCCAGGAGAGGAGGTGATAATTACCTTTAACCAAGAAAAATATCTGAGAGTCATTATCCTGTTGCTGCTGCTGGGAAAGCATGAGATATCAGGGATTTGGGGAAGGAAAAATGCTCCAGTCTTTGCCCTTTCCTTACCTTTCTCAGCAATTGAAATAGTGACATGTTTTAGGAAATACAGAATAGCTGAGAGGTGTCCGGTTAATATTCATGACTGCTGAAAAGCCCTGGCTCACTCCTGCAATGACAATAATATTGGCTTGCTCCCTCTGCCTCACTCTTGACCTCACATTCTGTCCCTGTTACGGCAGAGCTTTCTCCTCGCCCCTGCCATCGTTGCTGAGTGTTAAGAGCACGGCCAGGGATTGTGTTGCACCACTTGTTCCGATTTCTCAAGGGCTGTATCGTTTATCTGCCAGGGATTGCACAATGCCCCAGCCATGACCAAAGCTCTGCTGTACTGTGCTGTCTAAAAACTCAGAAGATAAAATGGCCCAATCATTATATTCAATAAAACTAACATACTGAAATAGCCTAAATCAGATGACAGGAAAGCGTTGACTCCTACCTGGCTCTTTTTGAAATCTTAGTTAAAAGCAACAAGAGTCTTTGCTTTTTACTTTTTCTTTCCAAACACAGCAGCAAGTGTCCCTTTGTTCATATCCTGCAAACAAATATATAAAGGTATATTAGATCATATTTATGCACATACACAAACAAATACCTATCATCTTCATCTGGCATGCCTTTAATTTGTTACTTCCTTGACACTTTCACTTTTATAGTCGTATATAATTCCATAATAAATTTTTTTTTCTTGCAGATTTTCTATCATGTGACTGGCTCTTATGCACTTCAGCATGAACTGGCAATGGCTTAGACACAAAACCAACTCAGGATTAATTTTACAAAAGAGGTCTTTAAGCAAACAGCATTCAGAAGTCTTCTGACAACCAAGTGCATATGATAGAATTAAGGGCCTAATTCTCCCTTCTTCATAGTTTTTGGTATTTAAAAATATGCTCAAGTCTGCTGCTTGTACTTGATCCAAAAGCAGAAAAAAGTGGCATTTCTGAAATAGTTAAATAGTTAATACTTACAGATTGGCAAAGTTAATCTTGCAAAGTTCCTCAGACCAGCCTGAACAGCTTATTAATGGCAACACTGAAATACTGTGGAAAAGATTTAGGTGGCCTGGTAGCACTTTGCAGTCTCAGAATATGAAATATCTATGGAATGTTTCAGATTGCTAATTAAGAGATACTGATCTTGGAATAGATTTCCATTCACCTCAGACAAAATCTTCTGGCACAGATGTGTTGCACTATTAATTGTTCTGTTGATTCAGTCCTGAGCATTGTAACGAGAAAGAAGAATGAAACCTGGCTGTCATTTCTCTTTTATAAAATGTCTTCTGTAGGAAAAAAAACCAAAGCAGACCTCTTTTTTATTTTTTGTATTTTTCTCCCCAAACTTGGGCACAGACATCCATATTTAGACCCTCGAATAAAAGTGGCTTGATTTCTAGAAGAGCTGAGTATCCACAGTTGCTCCTGAAGTTAATGGGAGCTCTGGGTGATCAGAACAACTGAAAATCAAGCAGTCTCTATATAGGTGCCTAACTATGCATTCAGGGGCCTATTTTTAGGCATTTCTCTCTTAAAATTTTAGTCTAACTTGCTTAGAAGCTCCAGTTCTTGTCTCCTGTCATTTTAAAACACATTCATGCAAATCTTTCCATTTTAATGGGGGGTTTGGCTGTCAGTTCCCAGGTGTCTGTTCTGCTAGGATGGCTGAACTTCAACTTTGCCATTCTAAAAGCAATTCTATAATTTAAAAGATGATCTGAATCGTGTCCTATATGGGGTTTAATGCTTTAATGTAAAAAATGTGCTTTTTTCAGAGCACATTAAGAATCATCAACACCTTTTGAATATCAGACTGGAGCTTGTAGATTTGTTATGTCAGAACTGCATTCTGCTCACTAACCAGAGTTGTACAAAAAACTTAATTATCTTTTCATCATGACTAGTCTCACTGTCTTAAGTAGGTCTCATCATGGGAGCAAGAGGAGGAGGATTTTGCTGTAAATCAAGCTACAAAGTGCATTTATTACAAAGATTTATTATGAAGATAATAACTCAGTTATTTATCTGGCTATATCAACTGAATCACTGGTGTGCTGCAAAACACCTTGGACAGATAGGAAAGCTGATTAGGGGGGAAAATCAAGAAAAACAGCATAAACAGAAAGCAAAATCCTATATGTAGCACTGAGGATTTAAAATGGGCCTTAATTTCTCAGGAAGTAGTTCATCCAAGGCTTTCAGTGTTTTTCTGCTTTAGTTCTCAACCCAGAAGATGAGGCTGAGCTGTGACTATTTTCACGTTTGTTTTCCTGAAAAGTGGCCCTTTTTACCATGAATTTTCCTTCTGATTTCACTGCCAGTTTTGTCAAGGAAGAGCCCAAGTGCCTGTCTGCATATTGAGAGGAGCATTCTGCTGCTGAGCTTTCAGAAATGCAGAGTCTCTTCCCTGAAGTTAGCTCCCTCCGGGGGCTTGCCAGGCTGAGCCTCTGCCGTGCCCTCCCCGCAGCCACACCCTGGATTTTGCTGCTGTTTAATAATTAATTAAATGTTATTAAATGCTATAAATGTCCATACTTTCACAGCAGGAAATGCCACTTGCAAAGTACACTTTTTTGTTGGTGGTTGTAGGGTGAAGATAGAAACTATTTTTTGGGGATGCTTTAGTTTGTAGGTGGAGGGCTCTGTGTAGATCCTTGAAATCAATGGAGGTCCAACTTTGTCACCTCACTGTGCAAGGTGAGTCTCTGGGAACAGCCTCAGTGTCTCCACGGGAGCTGTGCTGATGAAAAGTTGCCAGGAGGATTCTGTCAGCAGCTCCTCTTGTTTGATGTGCACAGGGGCTGCTGCTGGTTCCCTTCAGGGGCTCCGTTTGCAGAGGGAGAGGTTCCTGAAAAGTCCAGGGTAGCCACTTCCCTTTTCCGTGAGCATTAAAGACACACCTCTGAAATGCTGTGCCACTCCAAGCCTATCAGTGTTTTCAGAGAAGCTGGTTTGGAAAGTAATTTATACATTTTTTCGGTTGAAACCTTTATATTTCTGTAAAAAAAGAGAAAAAGTAAAAGAGTCTGTAAACACATCCAAATAAAGATGATTCTGGTTTGGGGGTTGTTGTTTTTCGAGGAATGAGCAGAAGGCTCAGTGTTTGAGAGCAAGTGGTTGTGTTTGTTTAACTCTGTGGTGACTTGAGCTGTTCTCACACTGTCTGTGGGTCCCCACTGTGACCCAGAGCTGTGTCCCTCACCCCTCCTGCAGCAGCTGCTGGGACAGGAATTGCTCTGCTGGCAGCCCCGTGGGGTGTGAGGGGTTCAGCCTGGGCTGGGATCCCACCGGGAACAGCAGGGACCGGGCTGGAGCAGGGAACAAGGCAGGGAACGAGTTCTCCCAGGGAGACTGTTCCCCTCTGCAGGAATGGGATCCGTGGTGGGACGGGATGGGATGGGATGGGATGGGATGGGATGGGATGGGATGGGATCCATGGGATGGGATGGGATGGGATGGGATGGGATGGGATCCATGGGATGGGATGGGATGGGATGGGATCCATGGGATGGGATGGGATGGGCAGGGCTGGAGGCTGAGCCCAGGGCAGCTCCCGGGCTGGGAGAAGGCTGGGCAGGGCCAGCAGCACTGCTGGGCACTGCCCTTTGCCATCTTTCCATCTTTCCCATCTTTCCATCTTTCCATCTTTCCCATCTTTCCCAACTTTCCATCTTTCCCATCTTTCCATCTCTCCCATCTTTCTGTCTTTGCCATCTTTGCCATCTTTCTACCTTCCCCACCTTCCCCCTTTCCCTGCTGGCCCTTGCTGCTGTCCAGTCCGTGCCCAGCTGGGCTCTGGGGAGGGACACAGAGCTGAACTGGAATTGGGGAGGGGGCGGCGCTCCCTCGCTGCACAGACTTTGGGAAAAGTTCAGATTCAGTTCTGTGCTTCAGGCCATTAGGAAAGGAACAGGCAATTATGCACTCGCATCTAAATATATTTCAGAGTGTAACATATGTTTTGTGCAAGTCAGTCTTGTATACTAATTTATTATTTTTATAACACTTATTCATTTAGGATTTTAAATAGCTTCATTTTGTAGGCCGCATTACTTTGCAAAGAGGAGAATAACTTCATGAAGAAAGTCAAGTGGAAACTGCAAATCTAGAATATTCTGCATCAGCTTATTTACTAGAGGAGGGAATTGGGACAGAGGGTAAGCTTTTTTCCTGGTTAGTAGGAAACAAAGATATTAAATAGTAATTATGTGTGAAGTGCACATATCAGCTGGGGCAAGTAATACTTTGATATCCTTATTTCATCAGTTGTGAAAGTTCATTCTTTCATTTCCTTTGTGAAGCAGGGAACATACATTATATACCATAGCACATGCCACTGAGACAGAAAACACTGATCTACTTTTAATTTTCTTTTGCTCAGTTGGAACTTCGGCTCCTTGCCTCTCTTGGGGATAAAAAACCCCATGAACAACACCACGTTTTATCCAAATCTTGGTGAGCTTTTGCTGAAATTACAGATGGATGGTATTTATTGTGTGGGGTAGGAGTAAAAAGGAATTGCTTTCATTTAGCTGTAACCTGCACAGGAGAGAAAGAAAATTGTCCTTCTGGTCAGTCCTTATATAACAGAGCAACCAGAGAGAAGAGTGTTCTTGTTATGTAAAGACACCCTTGGCAAAATGACTGATTGCCTGTTTTTATTAAAATCCCAGAAAGTCAGAACTGTGCCAAATTGAGAGGTGGTAAGACTTAGAAAGAAGCCCCAGGAAAGTCTGCAGCCCTTGCACTCCCTAAAGCAGGAGGAAGTGGATGATGGGTGCAGGAAAATACAGCAAAGCTTTCTTGAGGCATAAAAGTTTCAGATCTCTGAGATCACAGGGAGTGTTTGAAAACACTGAATTGTGAAAGCAGAAATCTAGAATCGCTTCTTTAGCTGAGATGAAAACAAAAGCCTTTTTAAACAATGTTAACAAACTGAGGAAGCCATACTGGAGCTGACTACACTTGTTTTTTCAAGCTTTCTGTGCGGAAGGAGTGGAGGAATACAGAATCCCAGAATGGTCAGGGTGGAAGGGATCACTGCTGGTGCCACCTCCCTGCTCCAGCACAGGGCGCAGGATTGTGTCCAGATGGTTCTGGAACATCCCCCGAGAGCCCCAGGAGGTGCTCTCTGGCCTCTGTTCAGAGCTTGGTGCCTGCACAGGGAAGGAGTTCCTCCTCACGTTGGTGTGGAGCTCCCAGAGCATCAGTTCCTGCTGTTCTCCTCCTGCTGGGCAGCCCTGAGCGGAGTCTGGTCCATCCCTGCAGTTATGGACAGACATTGCCGAGCTCTTCTCGCCTCTCCTGAGGCTGAAGAGGCCCTTGGAGGCTCAGCTGGTGGGGATGAGCATCACCTCTGTCCCCACAGTGTCCTTGTGTAACCAGACCCTGAAATGGATGGTGATTTGCCCAGAAAAATGAGGGAAAGCTTCATAACCTGAGCTTTCCATTTCAATAACAGCGTGAGCTCTGCTTTTATTCAAAGATCTAAATGAGTTCTCAGTTATTTCCTAGCTAACGAGACAAGCAAATGAGCAGAGTGTGTGCTGGGTGTTTTTCTGTGTGGGGCCAAGGGCTGCTTTGGCCATCCCAGGGTGGGTTTGGGGTCACAGCCTGGGGGCAGGGGCTGGTGCAGGGTCTGGACAAGCTTTCCCCTGCCATTCCCTGCTCCCTGTGTGCCTCTGGGGCTGTCCTGGGGCTGCAGGGGACGGAGCTGTCTGCAGGGATCACCTGCCCATCAGAGCTCCTGTTTGCCACCCCAAAGCTTCTTAGGAGAGGCTGAGCCGTGCGTGCGCTCCGTGATTTAATTTAATTACACGTACGATGATTAGGGATGTTACCTCCATTTCCAGGGGAATGGAACACTCAGCTGGCATCGTGTCAGCACTGTGGCTGGGGCTGGCACGTCCTGTTGCTCTGATTTTCTGATATTTGTGGAGGTTCGCAGAAGCTCGCAGGGAAGTCAGGCAGGAGCACCCAAGATGGCAAAAGAGCGAATTTTATTTACAATATTTTCTTTATATAAGCATTAATAATCTAGCGACTATTGGTCAGCAGTTTTCCACCCCCTGAAAGGATAGGTTACAACCCTACAGCATCCAGTACCGAAACACAGAGATCAGAAAAGCACAGAAATGCAACTTATCTCTCTTCTCCATGAGAAAGAAGAGAAAGATTTCTAAAACAGTGCAACTACAGCGTCGCAGTGCCTTCAGCAGGGTCTGGGCTCTCTGCAGAGCTCAGCACCGCCTGACCCAGAGCGGGATCTCTTGGTGGAACTTCTTAAAGAAATGAACCGAAACAGAGCACAGAACGACGATCCAGGCTCTGAGCACGCAGGGCTTTGTGTTCCAGTTAGCACATATCTGTCCAATTCCAAAAAAACCCACGGATGCCTTCACCCCGTGCGAGAGCAGCTGTAACGAGGCCTCTGGGACGGCGGGGATGGGAAGATGTAGATAAAGGGGAAACAGAGGGGTAAAAAGAAAAGTTGTGAGAAGTAAGAGAGATCATCACCGCCGCTGTTATTGCTTCACAGAAGTGTAATCTTTTGTGATCTCTTTGGAACAGGAGGTAAATAATAAAACACAAGGGAGGGAAAAAATTAAAATAAATGTAGTGTGTGAATGCATGTTAAAACAGATGTCAGATTAAAAATAACTGAAAAGGAAATTCTACTGTAGGGGAAAAACTGCTTTTTCCTTCAACATTTTATATTCCACCTTCATTAGGCAAAAAGTGAAAGAACTGTAAAGGAAAAGGGAACTTTTGTTGTTTCCCTGGGAATGCTCAGCGCAGCCTGGTGCAGGCACAGAGGGGATACTCTGTGCTCGTGGTGTGGAGCTGTGCTCAGGCTGGAGCCAGAGCTGCGAGGATGCTGAACAGAGCTGTGTGTGCCGAGCCCTGGGACCTGCAGCTCCAAACCTGCGGTTCTGCACATCCTGGGGTTTCGTCCTCTCCATCGTCCCTCCCCAAGTGCCCCCGGGGCTGATGAGTCCTCTAATGCTGGAAAGAAATAACCCCTGCAGTCTGGTAGGATCACATCATCCGTAATGCCCCTCTAACTATGGATCCGGGCTCCAGGAACTGACTCCTAGTTTCTTGAGCACTTTAAAATGGGTTATTTCAGTGTTTGATGACAGCAGAGTGGGGAACATCCACACAAACACATATTTTTCCCCACATGGCAGCCAGACCGCTCCCATCCCTGGAGACAGCGAGTACTCACAGAACGCCTGTGCCAGTCTGTAAAACAGAGTCATCCCGGGTCTCTTCTGCTAAACGTGCTTCGGAACGACTCCTGAAAACTCCTGAGCCGCAAAGTAACCTGCCCTGCATCTGCTTAAAGCTCAAGGAGCTTTAAATAAATACCTGAAGATGTACTGAGGCTGGACAGAGAGCCACGGCATTTCTGGGAGAGCTGGCATGGGTTGCTCGGCTTCTTTGGGTCAGCTGATGAAATGGGAATAATCCTTACATGGTTTCCTTCTGCACCTCTGAGTGTGGAGTGCAGGGTGAAATGAGAAAGGCACAGCTCTGTGACTAATGCCTCAGCTTACAGGAAGAGTCAGAAATGACAGGTATCTTTGGCTGCTCCTACAGTGTCGATGTCCAACACAGTCAACCTGCTGGGATCCAGAGTGAGCTTATTCCTGCAGTGATTGAGAAAAAAATCTTAGCTTTTCTCTGCCATTACCCTGAGCAAATTCCCACAATTCCTGTTTCTTTAAGACACTTGAGACACGGAGGTGAGGAGGAGGCAACTGAAGCAGAAGTAAAAGATATCCCCAGCGGACCGACGGCAAAGCTGTTTCATAATTCCTGAAACATTTCTTGAGCTTCTTGACAATGCCAGGGAAGATCCCAGTGCTCGATCCCTCACAGGAGCTGCTGATGAGCAGGAGCACCTTGGCGGTGCTGGGCTGGGATTTGGCAGAGGAAGGAGCCGATGGTGCCGCGAGCAGCTGCGCACAGCTGGGCAGGGTAGAGGGTGCAGCGCTGTGCCGAGGGCTGGGTCACTGCAGCCAGGTCAGAGCCAGACAGCAGCGCAGAGAGCTCGGACAGCTGTCCATGGCCACCACGGGACAGCCTCAGCCCAGACTGTCCCTGCAGACACAAGGGACAGCCCAGGAGCGGTGACCTCCTGGGGAACGTTTGGTGGCAGAGGCTGCAGAGCTCTCCCCTGGACCCTTCCCACTGATCTCATCTTGTTCTCTCCCCAGCCCTGCTGCTCGAAAAAACCCTTCATGACCTTCTGCTCTGCTAAACAGATAAATACATAAATAAAAGTCACTTCAACTGCAGGAAACTATCTATCCCCTCCTAATTGAGTATGTGTTCCCTGAGCTGCCTCCTCCAGTGGAAATTCCTTTGTTTAGTGTTAATTCCATTTCATTTTGCTGATCGTGGCTGCCATTGTCTCCATTAGAGGGCCCCAGAGCAGTGTGTTACGGTGTTTTAGGATCGGATTTAAACCTCTATATGTACTTTGGGCCTAATTTCCTGCTGTACAACTCTCCTGAACTCAATGGGGTGTAAAACTGGTGCAGCACACGGACAGAAAAGAAAAGTGCTGCGCCTAAGAATACATCAGTGCTTTGGGTTTTGCTGACGAGATTAAGAAACGCTGAGATGCTAAGAGAGAATTTTAAATACACGTGTGGCAGGTGAGGCAGATGAGTAAGTTAATTGCTGCCTGTGTGTTTGAACACAGCGTAATTGGTCAGTAGGGTCTGTTTCCAGAGAGCAGCAGTGAAGGGCATGAGCAAAGCGCAAATAGAGCTTTAAATCCTTCCTTGGAAATTACGCTTTTTCCAGGCAGAAGTTGGAGTCTCAAACGCTTTCAAGAGTCATAAATGTTTTACTCTCCATTATGCTCCAATTGTGGCACTGGTGAGCTAATTGCCGGGACTGAAATTTTGTAGATAGGTGTCTTCCCTGACTGAACTTCCTTATAAAAGGAGTGTCAGAAGATAAAGCTGAGTAGAAATAAGGAGTGGGCTGGGAGTTCTCAGCGCACTCCAAGAAACTGGGGCAACTGGGATCTCCGAAATTCCAATATTTCGGAGTGTGAACCTGTAGCAAGGGGGAGAATGGTCCCGATCTTCAGGACCTGCCCTCGTGGTGTTGGTGTGGCACATGGTGCCAGCCAGAGTGTCACTCCATCTGAGCAATTAACTCCTTGAGGCAGGGATTGATTTTTTGGTCATCCCTTGCTGGGAGGTGTTGTGGTTCTGGTGCCTTTGCATGGCACAGACACAAAAATGTGGATGGATGGAGAGGCAAATGTGAATTCCACCAATGGAGGAGAGTGGTTTGGTACAAAACACGGGGTTTGTATTGGGGGCACTGGGCAGGAATACCAAGGGGGAGTTGGGGATGAGTGCCGGGTGTTTCTGTAAGTCATTGTTGAGGCTGTCGGGCAGGGAGGGCAGCAGGAGCCCCTCAGCTCGAGCCTCTCATCTGGATCCCTCATCTGGAGCCCACCCAGTGCAAAGGGCCACGTTCAGAGGGCACAGCCTGCCCTGCGAGGCTCATGGCTCAGGTGGCTCCCCTGCAGCCTCAGCCTCTCGGATTCTGCACAGCCCTCCCCAGAAGCTGGCACAAAGGAGTGCCAGAAGACAGAATACATATTCATGGCCATTTCTGGGGCTGCAAACCATGAAAGGAAATCAAGTCGCTCTCATCCGTGGACTGAAATTGAGAGTACACTCTAATCCAAAAGGATCCCAGCACACAGAGTGGTGTATGAAAATCTTATAAAGCACTGCAACACTCCATAAATAATTTTCAAACAAGAAGCTTTTTGTTTCAGTGATGGAAATACTAAAAAGGGAGAATGGCAAATAGCCGCCAAGAGGAGGCTGAAACACTGAAGCGCTCGGTGCTGATGTTAACTTTAATCACTGCGAGAGTTACACCCAGGGTTATCAGTCATTTATTAGAAGCTGCAGATGATCATTGCAGAGGTTTGGATGAGCAGGGCTGAGCCTGGTGCTGTGCCAGTGGGTGCCACGTGACGGGCAGCCCATGGAATAAACATTCTGGCACATCAGAGCGCCATAAATCCTCCAAATGAAAGAAATTAAAAAGCCGGGAGCAATTTTGAAAATGATTTATGATTGGAGGTGCACTTAGGAATGCTTTTATTGTCACGGGAATGTCTCCTTTCACATCCTTAAGGTGACAGAGCCGCTCTGCTCCCCCTGGGTTTCTCAGGCTGCCCTGCGGATGCAGCACCAAGGAAGGGTTCTGGGGGCATCTGGGCACTTCAGCAGCGTCCCCTGTGCATGGCCCGAGGCTCAGAGAGCTGCAAATCCGTTCTGACATCTTGAGTATGAGAAAAGACACCAGTTGTGGGGTGGGGTTTTTTTCCCTTTTACATCTATACCATAACCATGTTCCTAAGTGCACGTATAAACATTTTATAACATGGATTTGGAACAACACTTGAAAAATAAACTTAAGAATAGTTCCTAAGCAGAAGGTATTCTTATCAAAATAGCAGTCTGTTGCAAGTCAGCCCTTTGCTCCATACGTAAAAGATGCGGCACTATCTGTTAGTGTTCTGCTGGTGTAAATATTGCTGAATGTTTCACTAAAATACAATTCTAGTGCTGCTATAGATATGTTTTCTTAAACAAAAGTGCTTCAGCTACAAACTGAAAGGCGAAACACTGTGGTTTGCAGCAGAGAGCCCTCTTGCTCACCCCAGGCAGAGCAGTGGTGATGGAGCGAGAGCTGCAATATTCGGCAGATCCGAGATCCAGGCACGCTGGGAAATCCTGCCCCAGCCAGTGATGCTCTGGGCCGTAGACAAACCTCCCTGCAGCTTTGCTGCTTCCTGCCTCCTGCTCTGGCCATGGCTCCCCTTGCCTCTGGTCCTTCTGGGGGTGTCCCAGGCACGGTGCCAGGCACAGGCACCCAGGGTTGGAATGCATTTGGATTGACAAACCCTCCCCAGATGGATCAAAACTTTAAAAAGTCGCTGTGGGTGATGGTTTCAGGTGAAGGCTTGCCCATCTCCAGTGCTCCCTGCCTTATTTAGCGATTGCGGATACCTGTACTGATCTGCAGACATTCCCTCTGCACGTTCTCGCAGCTGATTTCTTGGAAAGGGTTAATTTTGCATCCGTCTCCTGATCTTTTTGATGTTCCCGTCCTGGGGCAGTGCAGCAAAACAACTTTTATGACTTGGTCGGGGGTCGGCTCTTCAAAGGCCAGCAGCTCAGGAGCTGCCGTGTAAAACTCTGCGTGTGTTTGCTGAACGTGACTGCTCTGCGCTGGGCACTGAACTCGGCGAGGTTCTCTCGCCCTTTTGGGGAGCCCAGCAAGGCTGGGCCGTGCCCTCCCTGTGGCACCCTGACCCCTGAGAGCACAGGGAACCTTCTGGGGTCCCTCTGCACCCTCGGTGGGGTGAATGTTAGGGGAGCTTTTTGGGGATTACTTGTGCGAGGCTTTTTCTGAATTTGCAGGCATTGCTTTGCATTGTGAAAGCATCTCGTCCTGTGGTTTATCTGTTGTGCTGCTGATATTGACCCTGGATTTATAGTTCACTGATTGCCAGTTAATTACGTGCCATTAATAAATCAATAAAGTGCTTTGATCCTGATTTGGTCTAAAACATACGAATTGAGCAGCTTTTCCCTGCAACAACACAAATCTTTCTCTGTCCATTTCTGAGAGATAAACCAATGGAGCTGTAAAGCAGCTCCCCTCTGCCTTCCACCAAATTCAGGGATCTCTGCACCTATCAGACCTCATCCACCACGGTGAGCAAAAGGGGCAGAATGGGAAAAAAAGGAGCTGGACACAGGCAGCAGTGGCTGCTATGACAGTAATGGGCACCTCTGGATCCCTACTGAAGAATAAATAAGCTGGGACAAATTCTCTGTCTGCATAGCAGGTTGGTGTTCCTCCCTTTTTGGTAATTTGGATTTGATTTAGAAATGCTAAGCCATAACTTTAACAAGGCAGATGCTGCCAGAAATGTGAGATGCAACAAAAAGTGATTTAATCCTTGCGTTGCATTTAAAGCAGCACTGTGAGCAGATGCAGTGGAGGACATTGGAGCGTGGATCAGCTCCACAAGTTCCCCATCCTGAGTGAAAGGGCAGGGCTGAAATGGCCTGGGAGCCCGAGGGGCTGTGCCCCCCTGCACACCCCTGGGGACTTCAGCATCAGGGTCTGAGCTGGGGGAGGTGTCTGTGGGTCTGTCCGAGTGTCTGTCCAGGCTCTGTCCGGACTCTGTCCGTGGGTCTCTCCATGGGTCTCTCCATGGGTCTCTCCGGGGGTCTATCCGTGGGTCTGTCCATGGGTCTGTCTGTGGATCTGTCCGGGATCTGTCCATGAGTCTGTCCGTGGGTCTGTCCGGGCTCTGTCCATGGGTCTGTCCATGGGTCTGTCCATGGGTCTATCCGTGGGTCTGTCCGGGCTCTGTCCATGGGTCTGTCCATGGGTCTGTCCGTGGGTCTGTCCGTGGCTCTGTCCGGGGTCTGTCCGAGGGCTGTCTGCTCATTCCCTGCCCCACAGAATCCACACCAAGGCTCCCCTGGGGGCCGGAGGGGTCTCCATTCTCTGGTGGTGATCGCTGGGGACAGTGCCGTGTCTCCTGTCCCCTCGCGGTGTCCCCAGCCCGTCCCACTCCATCAGGAGCAGTTTTTAATGCACAGGGCCGTGTGCCATTGTCTGCGAGCGCTCCCGCGCTTCACCGAACGCGGATTTAGACATTGCATTGTGAAGTCGTTTTAAACTCTGAACTAATGGGTAGTTTGGCAACAGCTCCTATGTATGAAATCATTATTAATTCCTTTAGTACCACAATAACATTGATTTAGATGAACTCTTATAACATAGAAATTGTATAGTATTTAGCTGTAATTAACGTCCCCTAATTAGGAAGTGTTGCCAAGTAGTTTTCTCTGCTGGCTCTGTTGTACTTAAGTGCAGCTGGATGAAAATTAACCACAAAGGGAACAGCTTGTGTTTTATGTGAAGTTTGCCTTTGATTGATTAAAAAACTATTCCTTAGTACTTTATTTTATTATCAAAGAGGGTGCACTGGATTATCAGTGATACAAAGAGCCACAAAGTCCACATGCCATAAACTACACACACATTTATGTAGCATTTAAGCTCAGTGACTTACGTGCACATTCAGAAAATTCACAGATTTCTTTTGTCTCAATACCACAAGTCACCATAATAAAAGTGAATTGATTTTAATGTGTCTGTCATTAATAAACTCCGTAGAAATTCAAGCAGAATTAGCACAATTTAATGTCCACTCAGAGGAAAGAGTCATGCACTGCAAGCTGAGAGGCATTTGTTGATGTGAAAAATGGTGACATTTTTGGAAATTCAAATTATAAATGAAATACTGCTGTCAGTTTACTGTGCAACTTCGTAGCATATGGTGCTTCTGCTGGTGGGTGTTATTTCAAAGTTTGCAAATCACACTATGAGAGTGTCCCTCTGGTGAGCTTTTGCAATGCTTAGCAACTGTGAATCAAAAGTGACAGTACAGAGGAAGAGGGACTAAAAAAAAATTTCTCTCTCTCTAAGTCAGTAGAACAAAGTACACAATAAGTTAATACATTTTTATGGGGGAAAAAAAGGAGGCCAACATGCTAAAGCTGAAGGAGACCAGCGCCTCCATTCCTGCAGAATAATGCACAAAGTCTCCTAAATTGTTAAAATAAAAATATGGTTTGTGTCTCCCAGTCTCTCTGACTTTGCTATGACAAGAGAATTAAAGCAACTGGCAGGTACAACATATAATGATTCACTTTCAGAATTAGGAGAGTTGCTGCAAGACATAATGCACTCCCCTCAGATGGTCCAGATGTTTCTTTTATCCATCTCGGAAAAAGTTCCTACGACCACAGAATAGCATTTGCCAGATGAAAACCATTGTCCACCCGAGGCTGGCAACACAGAGGAAAAAAGCCAGAAAAAAAAATTGAGTTCTGTAGTAAGCCAGCAGTGTGGATTCCAACTAAGCTGACAAAAGGCATTCACAGGTAAGGTAAATTTAAATAACTAAAATACGAAGACATCCTACACCAGAGTTTTCAAGAACCCAGTGACCTCTTTAATGTGCATTTCCACTGTCAAGGATGAATATAAAGCTTGGATTGCTGTGGTTTGATGTGACCGCAGCTGCTCCTCGGTGTTCTGCTGCAGGTGATGACTTCTGGCCCCAGGTGGAACTGTGGGACAGCCCTCGTCACTTTGCCAATCAAGCTGGCTGAGAATAGAAAGTGATGGGGCTGTCAGTAGCACTTCGAGCGTAAGCAATTCTAAACTAAGCAATTTTGAAATTTAAATAGTTATAATGACCAAGATTCTCTATGTTGGCCCTTAATTACTGCAATGTCAATTCAGCTGCAAATTGCCTTTCCCAGGTAATGATAATTCTTAGAAAATTTTTGCTTATACACCCACCCATAGCACTCATTAAGTCAAGCTTCCTCCTTTTGTCTGAGGAGCTGTCAATTTTACGTGACATCACCAATCATCTGCCATCTCAGAGCTCTCGAGGCTGTCTAGCTGAAGGCAGGTTTATTCTGTCTGAGCTGCAGAGCTGTGCAGGGCAGCCCAGCCTGTGTTACAGCGGTGCTGCACCAGGAGAGTGCCATGAGTTGCACCACTGACCCACGAGGGACTCACGTTTGGTTGTTGGCATCTGGGTCCATGAAACAGCAGCATGTGTTTGACATTCTCTGCTCTAAGAAATATTCTGTATTTCTTATCTTTCTTCTGCAGCAATCTGCTATTTCCAATTCATCACTATTGCATTACAGCTGACTGTCCGTCTACACCGGTGGACATCACTCCTGGTTTTGTTTTAGCAAGAAAAAACGTGAAAAAGAAGCAAAACCATCTCCATGAGCAGAATGTGTATGTCAGTGGTCCAACGTTGCTGTAAGCCATGATAGAAATGATAGACTGCAAAGGCTCCCCAGGCTCACAGCCACAAGCCTGACAGAGCTCAGGAAGAGTTTGGACAATGGTCTGGAACAAAGTGCAGTCCTTGGGGTGTCCTGTGCAGGGCCTGGAGTTGGACCTGATGATCCTGATGGGTCCCTTCCAACTCAGCATATTCTATTCTATTCTATTCTATTCTATTCTATTCTATTCTATTCTATTCTATTCTATTCTATTCTATTCTATTCTATTCTATTCTATTCTATTCTATAAAAAAAGAGGAAATGGTCTCCATTTTTTGTTCGAAAAGGGAAGGGGGTTTCTCACACGCTGCTTTCTTAACCACTGCTCCCTCCCTCACCAGCCCTGCACACTGAACGTGCCATTCTGCCACACCTGTAACCGTAATTGCATAAGGGTTGCAATCAAATTCTTGCACTCAGAACTGTTTCTTACTAGTTTGGATGCAACTTGCTTATTTTTTCACCCTGCTCCTGATTCTTGGCTTGCACACAATGAAATAGGAGGGGCCTTAGGCACTTTGAAAAAAAACCAAAAAACCAGCCCTCAATAAATCCCCTTAAGGGCCCATTTTAATTCTGCTTATGCTCTTGATGTGCAAGTTCTTACCCTGCTATTCCCCTAGAAGCAGTTTATTTCTGTCTGTCAGCAGTGCCAAAGTGACAAAATCCCCTTTCCCACCCACCATGTAATTGCTCTGTTGATGCCCTTCCCACACACGCCTGTAGAAAGCTCGCTCGCTGTATTTGCGCTGCTGAAGTGAATAGCATCTCTCTCCTGGCTCCGTGAGGCTTTCAGGCAGCCACACGATCATTAGTTATTTCTGCTGGGGAGCAGCAGCCCTGTGAGCAGGGAGCACGTTCCAAGGGGAGGAAAGCAAAGGCTGCTCTGGCAGCCCTCGTGTGCCCACGGTTCGGAGCTGAGGAAATTGGGGGCTGTGAGAAAGGCACAAGCAAGCGTTACATACAGGGGACGTTCAGACAAAGGGAGGAAAATAAGAAAATCAAGGGCTGCATTTTAAAATTGTTTTTTTTACTGCAAAGGCTATGGGATAAAGTAGTTCCCTCTGTTCTGTGCTTCCACGTTGTTAATTTTAGATTATGATGGGAAAACTCTCCATTGGAGTGGAGTTATTCTAACTTCTCCACTGCCTCTCGCTCTCACTCTTCTTCACACAAACTTCCATTATATGCAGAAAACAAAAATAGCTCTAGAATCAGTCTAAAGTTATGTTTTTCTTTTAATCACTTTTGGGTTTATTTATCCATCTATTTTAAAGGTGCACCACAGATTAATTTCCGCATCTAATTCCAGCTGCCTGGTGTACAATTACAGAGGACCACACCACCGCTACTAACTAGATCATCAGAAATAATTTCTTCAGCTTGCCTAAGGAAAATGACCCCAAACTCATGTTAAAACTTCAAAATTCACCGAAACATGGTTATGTGGAAACAAGAAATAGAGTTTCAGAACCACTCACCTCTAAGGCAAGAAATGCTCAATAAATTTATTTCTTAATAAAACTTTAAAATATAATAACATGGCCGGAGATGGAACAATTTTTTGTTTTAGTCATGCCAAGTTTTTTGCGTAGTTTTGCCCCTCTGCAGCTGACAATCTAAGACTGGTAAATAACTGTAGTTATATTGTTAAATAACAGGAGAGCATGGCTCTAACACATTTTGCAGTCAGCATCCTATTATATGCAGCTTTACAATTTTGCAATGTGGCAACTCTCTTTGCAGGGAAAAGGTCCTGAACAATGGTCTAAATCACACATTTGTTCTTCCTCTGAGCACTGGTGGCTGTCAAAAGCTGCTGCACTCTGGCAGGGGAGCCTTTTAGCTGAGTTCCAAGGCTGGCCTCACGCAGACAAAATGCACTGAGAGCCACTCCAATGGCACGTGGGGAGGATCACAGGAGCTGCTGGTGCCACGCCGTGGTCAGTTCTGATCCTGTGTGCCCACGCCGTGGTCAGCTCTGATCCTGTGCCCATGGTCAGTTCTGATCCTGTGCCCATGGTCAGCTCTGATCCTGTGCCCATGGTCAGCTCTGATCCTGTGCCCATGGTCAGCTCTGATCCTGTGCCGTGGTCAGCTCTGATCCTGTGCCCATGGTCAGCTCTGATCCTGTGCCCATGGTCAGCTCTGATCCTGTGCCCATGGTCAGTTCTGATCCTGTGCTCATGGTCAGCTCTGATCCTGTGCGTGGGCAGCTCT
>VZRL01003634.1:179037-193729 GCA_013397895.1 Origma solitaria | reverse complement strand
TGGTCAGTTCTGATCCTGTGCCCATGGTCAGTTCTGATCCTGTGCCCATGGTCAGTTCTGATCCTGTGCCCACGCCGTGGTCAGCTCTGATCCTGTGCCCATGGTCAGTTCTGATCCTGTGCCCATGGTCAGCTCTGATCCTGTGCCCATGGTCAGTTCTGATCCTGTGCCCATGGTCAGCTCTGATCCTGTGCTGTGGTCAGCTCTGATCCTGTGCCCACGCTGTGGTCAGTTCTGATCCTGTGCTGTGGTCAGCTCTGATCCTGCCGGGCCTGGCAGCAATCCCTCCGTGTGAACTCCCGAGGATGTGCTCAGGGTGTCAGAGAGGCTGTTACCAAAAACAGTGCAAATACCAAAATTAGGGAAGAATGGGAAGAGTCTAGTTTTAGTAAGAGCATAATGGACTAGCCTTAAACCTGTTCCTCCGTGGGTATCCAGACTTTTCTCTGCTACTTCACCATCTCCCTCCACTCTAGTTACTTCCTCTTAAGGCAGACTATTTTTATTTGAACTTCTGTTTGTTTGGAATTAATTAGTTCATTTTCGAAGCAGCCAAAATGTATTTGTGAAGGAGCTGTATTGACTCCCATTCCCTTCCTGGGCTAACTCATGGAAACCTGTTCTGGAGGAGAACCTTCTGCGACTCACGATGCTCTTCTGACGGTGCTGCCACGCTAGGCTCTGGCTGTGCACTTTTAGGCTTGGTTTCCAGTCCTTCACTGGGCTTTTTTAGCCCCAGCAGGGCCCTCTGTCTCCAGTTCAGGTATTATCATATCCTCATAGCTGTGTCTGCAACATTTTATAATCAGCTCTAAATTCTTCCATTTAAACCACAGCAGCATGGATTTGTTAATGGCAGCCTGGAAATAACAGCCTTTGTCATAAAGCTCTACATTAAAATTTTATCTTTATGGAAATATTTATATTTGGGGTCGGGTAAACAGAAACCAGTTCTGCTGTGAGTACAAATCAGGGCTCCTGCTGTGAAAATTGAGGGAATGAAAAACGTCAGCGAAGCTGAGATTCTGCAGCATGCTCCCCAATGATCTGCAGAATGCCCCCAAACCCTCTTATTTTTTCCTAGACAGTGATTCCAAAGCTGAAATAAAAACATGTTCCTCCAAGTGGATTTCGATTGGTTCAAAGGTGACATTTCCATCAGCGATGATTTACTATTCTCAGCAGTGCCGCTGATCCAGCCCTTCTGAGAAACTCAAACCACATTTTACCCAAACTCGTCAGCATTCCCAAAATTTTTAGACTCCTCCGAGGGAAGCAAATGTGTTATTTGGAGATCTTGATCAGGCTTAGGTGCAAAGATAGGCAAAGAGCTGCTCAGCCATTTCCAGGCTAGGAAGGTGCTCTCTGTGCATTAAAATCCATCACGAGGTTTTGGGGAAGCACAGGAGGAGAAAAATGCCCATGAAAGATTATGAGCCACAAGCTGGGGTCCAAAGAGATGGTGCTTAGTAGGACTGCAGTTTAGGATATCCTTGGCATTTAAAGGAAATAACCCTTAGGCACCTGAGTGCTTTTCCTTCTTCCCCTCTGGAGGCTGATCCCTGCCCTGAGCTGTCCCTGAGACTCGTCCAAGTGACAAGGTCACAAAGTTCCGGCGCCATACCCACGCTGGCTCTGATTCCCTCCCGTTTGGAGCAACTGTACGTGGGATGAAAGACAAGCACACATTTCTTCGGCAGAGGCATTTAACTTTTGGCTGCATGACACAGGATGAGAGACGTGCCCAACCTCCCAACTTCTCGCCTGAACTCGCGCTTCCTTCACGGCTGACATTTCTCCTTCTGCCAAGGCAAATCAAACCCCTCTCTCACTCACAGCCATGCTGAAAAATGCATTTACAACCAGTCCAAGGCTCCCGAGCCCGTGCCAGCTCTTCGCACGTGTCAGAGTGTTTGCAGGGGAGGAGAAGGCCCTTCTGAAGCACACCTGCTTCGCTTTGCTGGGCAAGAGCCTATTCTGATTTACGAGCCAGGCACGGCGCTTGGGAAGGCACAGGAATTATTCTAACGCTGACTGCAAAGCGCATCCCCCTCTGATCGTGTGAAATGTGACCCCTTTCCTTTGCCTTTAGGATATTCCACCATTGGCTCCAAACTTGCGCTGTTGTGATTTAAATCACAGTTCTGTAGGGTAAAATTTGGCTCCCGGTGCCCTGTACTAATTTAGGAGGAAAAGAGGGGCCTTGCTCATGAAATATTTCAGGTATAATCAGGAAATTGTGGTTACAGATGCAATCCAGGAGCGTTTTGGGTTGGTAACCAAGGCAACACTTCTTGCTTCAAGACACACTTTTCTGTTGATAATCTATTGTAATGCCAGTAATTGCAGCTGACAAGGCTCTGTTTGTTGTGAGAGATAATTAGCACTTGAAATAAAGTAACAGATTTAAATAAATTGGGGGGAACTGAGTGGGGTGACCTGATTGCTTTAGAAACAAACAAGAGCTTTGGGGGCCTACACACTGTGTGATGTTAGTGGTGGCCTCCGCGGCGACTGAACAATACCAACATTTATTAGGAGTTGTTTAATTGGGAATTACAGTTGCTTTCATGATGAAAACAATTTTTCTCTTTCTCATCCAGGTTGTATTTACATTATAAAACACATTTTAAAAAAACACACACATACACCTCTACCTCCCTCACCAAATGAAGCTACTGATGTCTTCATACACTTGTTATTTTGCCTGGAATTTGATTTAAAGCCAGTGTTTTAAAATAAGTGGGGTTTTTGGCGGTTGCAGAGTCACACAGAGCTGGAAGGCTCCAGGGTGCTCCTGTGCCTGGGGGTCTGTGCCCTGCCCAGGCTGGGGCACGAGCCATGGATTCCTCTTCTGCCCTGGGATGAGGAACCTGTGGCTGCTCTCATCCCCTCGGGCTGCCCTGGGACAGCCAGCCTGGATATTGTGGTTTTCTGTCTGTAATTGTGGATTATCCAACTACTACTTGGATAGTAGGAAGAGGAACACAGTGCTAATAACCTTTTGTGCCGTGGGGATGGAGGCATTTTACACAAACTTGGAGCTGATGATGAAATGAGGATGTTTCTGTGACGCAGTGACACAACGTGTGGCTGCACGCAGCCCAAACTTATCTGGTTATGTGATCCCCTTTCCCACAGTGCCTGAGCATCGTTTCCACAGATAAAGGGAAAATGAGATTTCCCAACAATATGAAATCAGCTTGTTTACAAGCCAGGAGCGAAGGCTGAGGCTGCACAGCCTCGTCCAGGCTCCCAGGCAGGTTTGGGAGCCCTGGCACAGGTGCCCAGAGGAGCTGGGGCTGCCCCATCCCTGAGAGTGCTCCAGGCCAGGTTGGACAGAGCTTTTGGGCACCCTGGGATAGGGAAAGGTGTCCATGCCCAAGGCAGGGGGGTGGAACTGGATAAACTTCAAGGTCCCTCCCAAACCAAAGCATTCTGTGATTCTGTGGTCAGTGAACCGAGCCTGTGTCCCACAAGGTCAGCAGAAGCAGCTGAACCCAGAGCCCACATTTGTCTTCTGAAAGTCAGGCAGGTTTTGGGCTGGAATGGTTCAGCTCCTTCACAGACTCTCACCAAATCTGTGAAACCTTCTGTCCAGGACATGATATCAAACCTAGTGTCAAAACAGAGCCTGTCATACAAATGCATTCGTCTCGGGGCTGGCCAGAAGGCAAATCAGTCCCCTCTCGAGATTCAGTCATTTAATCTTGTAAGATGTGAAATGCCTGACTGGCTGGCGATGCCATTTCTTTCTCTAATACTTCATGAAAGAGGCAACATCTCTGTTATCCTCAAGACAACAGCTGCATTATTTCTTCAGCAAGCATTAATCAACAATTCACATCAGAATCACACGTCTCCTGCACATTGCTATTCACAGCCCACATAAGGCAGGGTAGGGATATCCTCAGGAGTCCAAAATTGGGTTATTTCTCTCTCTCTGCCAGTGAGGTCAGCGGTTACAGACACCTGAGCTGAGCTGCTCTTGGCTGTCCTCTGCTGCACTTACACGCATGGCTAGCAGACTGAATACCAAGGGAATTTCTATTTCCAAGGCCAGTGGTCAGGCTCTCCCACACTCCCTGTTTTCCTTACCAGTTCCCCAGAAGCAATCAGAGAAAGGCGCTGTGGTAAAACTGCAAACTCAGCCCATGGACTGGAGTTCTCCTTCTTTAGTAATCAGGAATTTAGTTCCACCAGGCAATGATTCTGCTTTCTAAACGCTTTGAAACACACAAAAGTGTTGCATTTATAAGTTATTTAAAAACCCACAAGAAATAATGATCTGCAGTAGTTCCCCAGGAATTCAAAATTGCTTACAATTCATAGCGTATGCAGGACCTTACCACAAATCCCATCCCAGCCCTGGTTCTAAGTAGCTCATAAAAACGGCCTGTTTATTTTCTAAAACGATCTGCACAGAAAGATTAAGCTTATTTATTGTAAAAATTAACATCTTGCTGGAGCAGTAACGAGTGTCTGGTGGAGGAATGCTCTTCCCCAGGATGCCTCCCCCGGCGGTGCTGTGCAGGAGCCCTGCGTTCACAGAGCTGGAATAAAGTGAATTCTGCTCCTGTGCACCCACAGCCAAACCGTGGGACCCAGCAGATGGTGGCTGTGTGTTTCCCGATGCAGTGCCTCACGTGTGGGGCTGTCATCATTAAATAATAACTCCCAACGCTGTCTCGAGGCTCGGAGAGCCTCGGCCGCGCTCCCCTCCCAGGGAACCAAGCCCAGCCTGGGGAGGATGAATTGGGCTCTGCTGGAATAAAGCACACAGAGCCCCATCCCCTCACCCAGTCCTGTTGCAGGTGGCCAGCCCTTCTTTAGGGGTAAATAAAAGCCTCTCTGCCCCAAAACTGGCAGATAATAGGGTCCCAACACAGGCCTGAGGTTAAGCAATCTATTATTGTGGGAGAGGATATATCCCAAACTTTATATATTTGGGATTTTCCCTCCTTTTCATGGTCATCCTCTTGCTGGAGGAATTATGGACATCTGCAGGAGAAGTGCCTGTGAGACAAGGCAATTTACAGCTATCGTCTTCTTAAGAGAAATGCAACAGCTGCTTGTTATGTTCCTTTATGGATGGAAGGCAGAATGATAGGTCTCTGCAGATACTCATTCTTTCCTTGGCTTAGGCAGAGAATTAAGTTGTTGATTACGCCCAGCAAGAAACATCACTGTTCAAACTGAGGACAAATGTAACTTATTTTAAGGGTACGAGTTTAACAATTCCACGATTATCCCTCACCTTGCTGTAAAAAAATCCTTTTGCTAAGGATACTATAAATGACTCGAAGAGATGAAAGGCATTTAGCCTTTATTTCAGCCTAAGAATTAGAATGTGAAATCCGGAGAAGCATCTTTCGAATTTGAGTGCGCAAGTTAAGCAGGAGGAAGTTGGAGCCATTTACCTCTTTTGTGTTCAGAAATCCCAAGGCTCTTGGTGCGTTTCCTGAGGCCAGCAGGGCTCTGTTCCCAGTTCAGACTCCTCCTCCTCCTCCTCCTGCCCCAGGGTCACACTGCCCACGGGCCAGGCCGTCCTTGGCAGCTGAGGAGCCATGCACAGCATCTCCTGCATCTTCCTTTTCTGTAGGATGGGATAATAATTGCTGATCTTCCTTCTTCTCTTCTCTTCTCTTCTCTTCTCTTCTCTTCTCTTCTCTTCTCTTCTCTTCTCTTCTCTTCTCTTCTCTTCTCTTCTCTTCTCTTCTCTTCTCTTCTCTTCTCTTCTCTTCTCTTCTCTTTTTTCCATCTTCAGAGAGCTGAGAATTAAAAACAGGAGTCAGTTCTAGACTTCTCAAAGGGCCTCATCCTCCTAACAAACAAATCACTTTTCCCCTAGCTTCAGGATGCTAATATCCTTTCTTTGGCTGGAAAATGGAAGACATAATTTTCCTGATCATATGAATGACTAACTTGGTATTTTATTTCACACTGTGATCATTTTTCTTTACATGTGTGAGAAAAAAAGAGGAATTCCACCTTTAAATTTCACATCGTACCCTCTAATTAAAAGGCAAGGTGAGCTATTGCCACGGGAAGCTCATAAAGACAACAAACTCACTTTTAATTTTTTTCCCAAAGTTTACATCATCATAAATATTCATGCCACACTCCCTTCACAGTGTAACTGCTAGCGAACACACTGTAATCTGTTTAGGAAGAACATGAATCAGACTGATAAAAATAATTGGTTGGATTTTTCTTTTAATTTTTTTTAATGTTTTAAATAAAGCTGTCAAAGGTTCCTGTGGTAATGAAGAGCTTTGTTGTTATGACAACTGCTTATTCCTTTTCCTTTGAAGAAGTCTGCAATTTGATAGGTGAAAACATCAGGAATAATTAAAAAAAAAAAAAAAGGTAAGCGAAGAAAAACATCTGTTAAGCCAAATCCCCACCCAAAATCTCAGCAATCATCTCATCAGTGCGGTGACAATGTTCAGGAGGAGTGTCCCCACATCAGCAAGCACAGGGTGCTGGCAGAGAGCCCCTCTGTGTCAGGGCACATGTTATTCACATGATGCTTTCTCCTCCTCTCCCAAGCCTATTGTTAGCAAACATGGCCCTTCCAGAAGTTCACTCTGCTTCTTCTCCTCAGTATTTATTCTGCTGATCCATTCCAGAAGCAGCGCTCGTTTGAAATGGCCCCCGAGCGCTCGGCAAAGCACGCTGGGGTCTCCTGCCACACGTCCCCTGTCCCCTGTCCCTGCAGCTGTGGGGTTTGGCAGGGCAGGAAGGGGGGCTGCCCTCGGGGTGCAGGGTGGGCATCGGTGAGAGCCCTTGGGAGGAGATGGAGAGGAGCTCAGAGTGCTGGACATGGCTGGGCTGGGGGAGCCCAGGGCTGGGGGAGCCCAGGGCTGGGGGTCCCCAGGGCTGGGGGTCCCCATGGCTGAGGGTCCCCAGGGCTGGGGGTCCCCATGGCTGAGGGTCCCCAGGGCTGAGGGTCCCCAGGGCTGGGGGTCCCCAGGGCTGTGCCCACCCTTGGGGCAGCAGCTGGGGCTGTCCCCCAGCAGGGAGGGTGGGCAGGCAGCCCCACACACTCAGAGCTCCCCGAGACACATCCATCAGAAATGTTTCTGCTTCCTGGGATTTCTGGGAGGCACTGGGGAAAGCACACCAGCGTCAGCTACTGAAAACTCGGGAAAGTTTTCCCCAAAGTGATTTTTTTCCCCTCGGTGATGTCTCGTGGGCTGTCCCTCCCAGGAGACGTGTGGCTGTCAGATTTTAGTAATTTCTTATGTATGATAATTAGTCTGCTCCACTTTGCACACTGCGAGACTTAACCCCACGGATGCAATATGACAGAAGGGACGCGAACGCCCGCTCCTGGCTCTGCAGCGCTGATAAACCAAGAGTTTGGCAATAACTTACGGTGATCCATGCTGCTTGGAGGCTGGAATTGGGAGTGCCAACATCCCTGCCGTGCATCTGACTTCATGAGAAATGGGACACTTTGCAGTAATTTTGGTTCCTTTGCTTGCCAGCTCGGATTTCCAGGCGCACCGTGGTCTCATTTTGCCATTCTTTGCAGCACACTCTGCTCTCCATTTCTCCATCCCCTTGGAAATAATCCACGGCTCCTAAGCAGCACAATTTTAACCACTGTCTTGCCTTGCCACTGACATTGTAGAACCTGCGTCTTTCATGAAGTCCCTTCTCAATAGCTCTGTGTTCCTCATTTATTCAGCCAAGATATCCCTTCTGAAAGTGAAAATTCAACATCCCTTTCAGGAAGGGTTCTTGATTGCTGCCCTTTTCTCTGCAGAGAGATTTCAGACATTCAAGAGAAGACAATAACAGTAAGAAATAGCAGGATTTGGAAATAAAAGCATAATTTCAGATGTTACAACTGCAGACTTTTCTGAAGGTGCTGTAGGAGTCTATGTTAGCTTTAAAGAACCAACAAGATCCTCCCGAATTTTCTTTAGGCCGCCAATGTCTGTAATTCCCAGGCTAAGGACGCCTGGATTGCCAGGCTGGGCACTAGATGGTGCTAGGACAGTGGCTTGTCGGGGAATTGAGTAGGAAAATCCTGGGTGGAAGAGCTCAGTAGGCTGTAAATGGTTCCTTGCCGGTAGAACATTTGCTCTGGGGCAGCTAATCCATCGCTGTCTGTCCGTGGGGCTCACCCACCCGAGCCGACACCATCCTCTGCAGCAGAGCACTCGTGCTGCCTTTTCCCAGCCCAGCTGTGTTTGCTCCACATCTGGAGGCTATCAGAGGCTCAGTGCTCCTTTCACCCCTCTGCCATTCTTCCCCTCCTTCTCCCATCTTCTCACAGCTGAAAACAGCCCGGCAGCCTCTGGAACATAGAGGGAAAGATGCTCTAGAAGTCTCCTGAGCTAGCCCTGCCGCCCAGCTGGGAGGGAGGGACTGCTCTGGGGTTGCCTCCGGGCTCATCCCATGCACTGGAAGAGCTCTCTGGACAGTTCTGGGAGCATATTTGGGTTGAAAACAACAATTTCTCACCACGTCCCAAAGGTTTTTTTGGGCTGGGCTGGGTCGCCCCCCCAAAGCAGCACAGGGTGACCTGTGGTTGCTGCAGCTGAGCAGGAATGCGCAGCCAAAGTCACCTTGGGGACAAAGAAACCACAAACCACAGGATCATGGAATGGTTGGGTGGGAAAGGATCCCCAAAATTCACATAGTCCAACCCACGGGCAGGGCCATCTCTCAGCAGATCAGGAGGCTCAGAACCACGTCCAGCCTGGCCTTGGGTGTCCGGGGATGGCTGGGAGCAGGCAGGACAGCTCTGCAGGGCAGCAGGGCACAGTGCCCCACGGCTCCCCACTGCCCTGGGAGCCCTGGACCCTCCCCAGACAGGGCACACAGCCTCCTGCTCCTGCCTGAGGTGCTCCTGAGCTCACGCAGCGCGAGAAGGAACCCACCAAGGCATGCCCAGGGTGCTCCCAGGGGTGTGAGCGAGTCTGGTGACAAGAGGAATAAATAGCACTTAGAGACCAATTAGTGGAAAGGCTCGCTTCCTCTGATGAGGTTTTGACACCCAGCTGAAGTGTTTCTCCTCACTTAGGTGGGTGAGAGTTCCCTCCTCGCACATCTGCTCGCCCCTCTCCCCAGCCTGCAGGCAAACTTCACCCCTTATTTATAGACAGCAAATTAGATTAATTCCCTGGGGTCGGTCAGGTGCAAATGACATAGCTTGGCCTTTTAATAAATATAGTCAGAGAAAAAGAAGGGTTTGAAGGAATAAGTCATGTAGTCTTAATGGATTGGCTGAAAAATTCAGGAACAAATTTGTTTTTCATGTGTAAAGTTACTTCCAAACTACAACAATTAAGTTATCTGCTTCAGCCTAAATCCTTTTACACAAAACATGAGGGATAACAAAGTAAATGCATTCAGTGGTTTCTATTGTCAGAGAGCCTATTTGGAAAATCAGGACCAGTTTAAGGCAAATTTAAAAAAACCCCAAAACACCATCAAACAAACAGAGCAAGTCTTAAAGAAAAAATGCAATTTCAGAATAACTAACAGTGCAGAGCAAATAAACATTCTTGTGAGGAGTGCATTAAACTTGGAGCTTAAACCATTAAACCTGGCTTAAGTTACCTGTGCGAGACCTGTTCCCATTGACAAGAAAAGCATTACAATCTATGATACACAAAGCAAGGAGTTGGTTAGTTTCTTCTTCATCTTCTTCTGTTCTTTTGTTAAAATTTGTTTTAATGACAAAGCACCACTTCACGGAAACCAGAAAGGTTTGGGTAAGAATGCTCCCATTTCTGTATTTATCTGGAGTGAAATAACTAGTCTGGAGCAAGCAAGCAAAGATTTGAAAGTGCATTTCTAGGTAATCCAGGGGTTGGAAATACAAGACTGCTCTGGACACACTTTTGAGTCCAAAATTTTGCTCAAAACATTTTCTAAGTAGCCTCGACCTGTCTTGGGACAGCGTGGAAAGACCTGAAAGCTCAGAAGTGCAGGATAATGCTGTCACCCAGGAAAGGCAAACACTAAATGTGGCATTTTAACCTTTTGGGGCTTGTGTTCTGCACAACATCCTCATCCATCAGGTGCCTGTGGCTGGACAAACATCCTCCAGCAGATAGGGAGACCTGCTGAGCCCATCCTGCCCCAGTTAACCAGTAACCAGTGACCAGTAACCAATAACCAGTAGCCAGTTCGCCAGTAACCTGTTAACGAGTGACTGAGCGTGGCTGTCTGTTTGCAGTGCCTTTCTGTGGATTTCTTGCTTTCCCCTACTCCTTTCTTGCTCTGCATTCAGGGATCTTTTAAGGTATTAGTTAATACACATTAAAAGTGAATTTTGTAAAAAAAAGCGCAACAGTGACTTTGTGGCTATTTTATTATCTAAATGATCAGTCCCTGATGACCATCTTGTTAATGCACACTATAAAATATATCACCCCTGCTCGGTGGATGTAAAATTAACACAGAGATTTGTGGGTTCTGGCAGTTGCTTCTTGCTCAGCAATGCTCATGCATCTTGTCACAAATATAAAATGTAGATTTTTTTCTTTTTTTATAAATATATAAATATTTCCAGCTTGGCAAAGTGATTAAAGACAGAGTATATCCATCTTCAACTATCCAAAGGTATAAAAATGAAAAAGGGAAAATATTAGCAATAATTCACAAGGGGGTGGGTCAGAAGACCTAGATACGACTACGGTTTTTAGCCTTTGGAAAAAGAAGAGTTTAGGCTGAAGAGCACTGGTCACCTGTGACCCCAGGAATGTGCAGTGAGGAGCCTGACCTCCCTGGCAGTGGAACAGAGTGCTCTGAGTGCCCTCCCGAGATGGACAGGGGGGACAGGTCACACCCCCAGGAGCAGATGGTGTTTTGGGCTGGCTGAAAGTGCTGCTGTGAGGAGAGAATCACTGTATAGTCCCTCAAATTAGTCCTAGAGAGAGAGAACAAAGATAATTTCACAAAACATGAAGATTTGAAGTCCTTTTGGTAACAACCAGTGAAATCAGTGGAACCACAGCTGAGAACATCAGCGTGGAGCTGCTGAGCAGAACTGCAGGGCGCAAGGTGAGGCTCTCAGGCCCTAGCTGAGTCTCTGAAAAGGGAGTTCCTGTGGCACCCAGCCTGCTGCAGGCAGCTCCCGAGGGAGAGCAGTGTCCCCGAGCAGCTCCTGGACAGGCTCTCCCAAACCTGCGATTGCTGCCTGGGCTCTGCCTCCCCTTCTCGAGACAGCAGAGCTGGGCTGTCATTCCATGGGATGTTTGTTAGACAGTGGACAGCAAAACTCTTTCCTTACAGCAACCAAAGGCAGAGCCTCGGATGATGCAGAGACCCTTCAGCTGTATCGCAGCACTTCCAGAGGAAGAAAAAGGAGTCTGGATTCGGTTTTGTTCTTTGCGTGCTGTCATCCCCCAACATCCAAGGGCTTCAAGCCTGCTGCAGTCGGACTGCTGAGGACCCCCACAGACTAACACGGAGCCAGAGACGGCGAGAGATGATCAGACACAAGCGCAGAGCAGCTGCTGAAAGGAGCTTTTCATTTCAGCGCGTGACAGAGCCAATATGCTAATTGAAACCATGTCTGTGTTTGCAACCACCATTTCAACCACCAAAGCTCCGCTTTCGACACAGGCACAACAAAAATAAAGTCTTCTTTGAAAGAGGAGCGGTGACCTCACTCAGAACCAGTCGTTCTCATGAAAGGTAAATACGGCAGACAAATAGTGATGTGAGCAGTTTGTTCCTGGGAAGTGAGCGAAGGGAAGGGAAATCATCACGGAGTTTGTCTTTCCACCAGGCCGGTTCCTTCTGCAGCCTGAATGAGCAATTGGCCACTCGCCAGCTGTGGTGAATTTGTCCCGTGTTTGCGAGATCAGTCAGTGAGCAAAGCTGTTTTCAGTTAATAAATATTTGATTTACAAGGTACAGTAAGTAATAAAAAGGGAAGGGAGTTTAGCTGCTGGGAGATTTGTTTAGCACTTTAGTGGGGATAACTAACAACCAGCTTTGGTTGTTTTTTTCTCCTTCGCATGGCCAGTAGGCAACCAACTTTATCAGTCCTGCTGCATTACAGCTCACAGTGAGCAGAGCTAACACACCGAGCCAAACAAGTGGACTGGGACATACACCGTGCCTTGACAGAAACACAGCTGAAGGGAACACTCTTAGATTCTCCTTTCTTCTTCTCTGCAAGTAACCTGTGATAAATATTGCATTTCTCAGTATCATTGGGAAAAATCAAAAGTGTTTGATCCTTTCCATATGATATAGGTAGCTCTATATGAGAGGGGGAGGATATAAGGTAGCAGGTACAGAACAGCCAGCAGCATTTTATCAAAGGAGAAAAGACCCCAAAGACACCAATCAGCTGATTGCACAGTCCTGGGTATTTTGGATAGAGCTGGAAAACAAAGTGGGCACACACAGAAAACAAGGAAAAGAAAAAAAAAAAAAGGGCTGTGTTAAAAAAATAAAATCCAAACCAGCTATAATAGAAAAGGGAGCTTTTTTTTTTTTTTCTCCCCCCACATTTTAATTTCTTCCTGGAGTACTGAGCCTCTAGGTGGGGATGTGGTAATGTGGGCAAGGCAGGGAAGAGCATCAGAGGCCTGAGGAGCAGAGCTGGGCGCAGGTGAGCTCTGCTCTCCGGAGGAGCCCACGCTCTGTTCTGTCACAGCCTCCCCTGTCCTTCCCGGGGACACTGGGCACATCACCGAGTCTGTCAGATCTGCGTTCCCCACTGCAAACACCGACTGTCCTAGCCCGGCTCAGGCTCATCGTGCCGCCTCTGAAAGGGAATTTGGAGCTGTGCAGCAGTAACCAAAGAAGCGCAGAATGTTGTTGTCAGACTCGTGGCTGCTCAGGGCAGATCCAGGGCTCCACCAAAACAGAATCAGCCTCCTTGCAGAGGCTCAGGGCAGCAGTGAGGGTGTCCAGAGAGCCTCACCACAAACACACACAGCCAGGGCTGCTGATTCCCCAGGATGCTGTCAGGAGTTTCTTCCAAGTACCTACCAGCAGGAGAGAACAGTGTTTCCTGTTGAGTACACAATCCCTCAGAGTTCCAACTTCTCAGTCTGTACAACTTTACACTCTTTTGTACTGCATTGCATTTGACCCCAGAATATTCCAGATGTTTTCCTGGCAGGGGCACCAAGCCAGGTGTGGACAGCCTGCAGGGGAGGGACAGAGCACAGGCTCTGGAAAATCTGCCCTTCTGCTGTTCTGTGCCATATGGAGAGCTCTGAGCCCCCAGAGAGGACAGCAAAGGCACCCCTGGACACCCCAGCCCACCCTGCTGGGGAGGACACAGGCTCTGGCCGGAGCTGGACAGCCCAGCAGAGTGACCCATGGCCCCTGGAGCCACGGAGCAAAGTCCGTGTTCACTTTCCTGCCAGCACAGAAAATCTGCCTTTAAATTCTGTCCCACGCTTCAGGAAAACTTCATGCCAGGAGTTTCATCAAAGCATATGCTTCTGCAAAAGAGCTTTAATGAATCAATGTTTCCTGACAAAAAATATCTTTTGCCAGAAATCCCGTCCAGCTCCCCTATTCAGTTATCTATCTCTGAAGACCACAGTCCTCCATCTGCAAAACAAGGATAAGAATTGTACCTTATTTTTACGAGGCACGTTAGGATCTCTGGGTGAGCAGCTCACAAAATAAAGAGCTATTAAAAACCGGTGCTTTCACAAACAGATCTGAGAGCTGCCACACTAATGCTGGACAGTGGCATTCAAATGGCCCAGCCAAAGCAGCAGCCCTGGCATGGACAAACCACATCACATTATTTTGAGATATGCAGCCATTCCCCTGCCATTGGAGCCCAAGGGTGATGCCAAGTGCTTGGGGGGAAGGAGGGAGCAGCAGGAGAATGCATTTCTTTCATATGTGCTTTACTTTTTAATGGCTGTTGGGACACCTGCTGAACTAAACTGCGAGGGCTGTTTATTGTAATAACAGCAGCGTTACAAAGCTGATCAGCTCATTCCTCAGGAGCTGCCTGTGCCTCTGTTTGTTTTCCTGCCGAGGAGGGACGCGTCCCAGAGGATCTCCCTTTGGGAACCCCTGTCTCAGCATGAAATGAGTAACACGATTTATGTAGACACTGCCAGCGTCTCTCCCTTCTCAGACAGAAAATGGCTTTATCTAGTCAGGTAATGTCACAATAAAGTAGTACAGTAGAAATTTCATCACTGAATGGTCTAAAAGAGACAGATCACCCAATCTGTATTTCCACAGGCAAACAACATGCTGTGCTCAAATGGCAGCAAGCAGCAAAGAGAGGGGGGGAGAAACTCCAAACAACCCCAAAAAAAACTACTGAGGCTAAAATACAGATATTAAGCCAAATATTTTCTTGAGGGACTGATTACAGCATTATCAAAGTCGGATAAACAGGAATGAGGACAATGCAATGTGCTAATCAGATTTAGAGAATCTATTAGACTTGCTTTTGGTGAGTTTATTCAAAGAATTCTCAATTTATTGTCTGTTTAACCCCGCAGGGTTTGAGCTCCGAGGACAGGCTCGGGCAGGGCTGCCCAGCCTTGGCTGGCAGCATCCAGCAGGAGGCTGAGAGCTCTCCAAAGCACCTTCACCATCCCACCTTCCCTCCCCAGGTCACACAGGGGCTTGTCCTGCTCTATTTGCACATACAAATTATTATTATTATTATTATTATTATTATTATTATTATTATTATTATTATTATTATTATTATTATTATTAT
>VZRL01003634.1:161310-178945 GCA_013397895.1 Origma solitaria | reverse complement strand
TAATAGCCAATTTTCTAATAAAGAGGGAAACACAGAAAATGTGGTTTTCTGCCACACTTCTAGCTTTAACTGCATCCTTCCTGAGCCAGAGCCCGGCCGTGGGGCACAGAGCTCCCTGCAGGGTCACTCACCAGCACCTGCACTTGGCACGTCCCTCTCCTCTGTGTGACCCAATAAAACTCTGTCACTTTGGTGTCTTCTTGTTTTGAATACCTGAATATAAAGCCTTAAAACAACCTCCATGAAGTACACAGTGCTGCTGTCACATCGGAGCTGCACTCGTGATTTCAGCACAGGAAGGTTTCTCAGAAAAGCCCCGGTGGGTGCAGATTTAGGGAAAAGAACACCGTGCACGACGCAGTTGCTTTCAGCCACTTTTGCTCCGTCAAGAAAAGACCAATTAGTGCCTCAGAAAAGAAGTGCCTTGCAAAAGCTCCAGACTTTCCTTGCAGCTCATCTCAGTGCCTCTGCACCACACCGTCGGTGCCAAGGAGAGGTGGAGCGCAGGAATTGGTGCTGGGATTCAGCAGAGGAAGGCACAGGAGGTGTGTCACCTCCTACAGAGATTTTCCCTTGTTTTCAGAGGTGTGAGTGTTTACCAGCTCCCTTCCCTCCAAAGTCAAAGCAGATATGAAACAAAACTGTGTAAGTCACTGCTGTCTCTACTGATTTAGGCAGCTGTTGCTGCTGATGGTATTTTTGGATCTCAACATTCATGAATAAATTCCTTCATCTTAAACCTTATAAACATATAAGTTCATGAAAGAAACCCACATGACTCCTTTTATTTTTAGGAGACTGAATAAAATATTTATATCCCTCTGTGTCCCAAACATCAATTACTTCCTTCACCAAAAAAATATACATGCAATGTGATTAAAAATTTACCCTCCTACAAAACAATATACAATTAACTCATACATTTCCAGCTTTCCTTGACAGACGTGCTGTACACATCCGCATCCATCCTGTTTGAACCACACACACCATCAATTCAGCCTTTCAAATCTGGCAGGTGAGTAAAAAATACAGCTATTATCAGACAATGCATCCACATGATCTCCTGACAGCTACAAGCACACACAGCAGCCACCACTGGAAGAACTCAGCATCCACTAATCTGTGCTGGAAACCACTCTGATCTTCCTAAATTATTATTCCTAAAGTACTTTAGGTTCAGAATTAATTTTTAGAGAAACTTAGATAAACACAGATTCTGAAATGTGTATCTATTTTCTTCTTTCTCATGACAACTTCCCTCTTCCAAAAAAGAATATCTCAAAACCCCTTAAAACTTTATCCCAGTAAAGCTTTCAATTTTTTTCTCTTCTTCTGGAAGAAAGAACATGAAATTCAATAGCAATGTTTGCTTTCATCACTGCAGTTTACATGAGAGATATGAGGAAATTAAAGTTTTACTTAAAAATGGTGTTGAAATGCCTCTGCAATAATCTAACAATAACAGCCATGAAAATTAGTGGTATTAAAGAAAATTGCATAAAAAAATGCCTAGTTAAAAAACCAATCCAATCAAGAAATCCAACTCAATGCTCACAAAGAAGAAGCAGCACTGAAAAAATGTGTTGCTCTTTTTCTTTTTAATCCTACATCATCCTCAAAATGTTTCTTTTTAGAAAGCGTCCTGAATCTCTCAAAAAATTAACTTTAGTGATATGTTAATATTCAGACCTTAGGAATCAAGAAAGGCAGAAAACTATACACGAAATAGGTACTGAAATGCTGTTTATGAAGACCAGATCCCGCAGCAAAATACAACAGCTAGCCAAAATTTGATTTGCAGCACAGAAACCTAAGGGTTATTTCAATTATTTTTTAAAATTAAATAGCTGTGATACAATCAGGCATCAACTGGTCACACTTAAATCAGCATAAACTAATATAGATCTTCTTCCAGTGTGGAAAACCTATTTTAGCAGCAGCAGATTTTTCTTTGTACCAATAGGAAAGGGACCCTACTGCTTTCATAGGAGACATATTGAAAGAGCTGCACATTTTTGTCTTCAAAAAGTGTTTAAACTTCATAAAAGTCATGTTTTTGTTGGTTTTGGGGTTTTTCTTTCAAAGACTTAGTGGCATCACCTCACTAAGCAGAGCCTGCAGGAAAGTCCCTGTACTGTTCCATCATTTCTGCTGCCCCCTGAGATGCAATTTTTGGCATTAATAAGGTCTCAGACCAACATTAGAGGAACCCCAGGGTTCTCAAGGGGAGGAAAACAGAAAAAACAAGGGAAAAGGAAAAAAGAATTTTTGAGAAAGTCCCCAAATGTGTCTGTTGCTCTGCATCCCTAAAGAACCCACACCAACAGGGTCTTGTGGCTTTAGTTCCATGGTTTTCTCCCGTGTGGATCTGCTGTGGCCATCACTCCCAGCAGGAGAGGAGTGCCTGACCTGTTGGGTACTCGCCCTGCAATGGAGAAAATGAGCATTAAAGACTGCAATGGAGAAAATGAGCATTAAAGACTGCAATGGAGAAAATGAGCATTAAAGACTGCAATGGAGAAAATGAGCATTAAAGACTGGATCAAGGCTCACAGCAGAATGATATAGCTGATATAACTGAGCTCTGCTGAAGTCAGGAATAAGTAAAACTTCTCAAGTTCTCATGGGTGGCTGATCACATTCCTCTTGTATTCAGTTTTGGAAGATGGCAAGGCTGTCTCCACTTCTCTATTTCTGGCTTCCTCCAGCCTCTGCTAATATAAAATAGAAGGACTTCCCATCTGGATGGGTCTTGTGACAAGCAGTAACAACATACGACTCGATGATTTCCAGCAGGAGCATGGAAGAATGCACAGTGGAAAAATGTATCTTTGAATTCATCATTTTGGAACTTTTTTTCATTCTCATTCTATGAAAAATTCATTTGTGCTATTAAAAACTGTTATGGCGGGAACCCAAAAACCCAAGCCAATTTCATAATGGAAGGCAATTAAGTTGATTGCTCAATGATAAACACCACATCTTTCTTCAATGGGATACTGTTTTGGAGTAAGCAAACTGCTTTTCTGTTCATGATTTTAGAAGAATGCATCACGAATCTCTCTCTCAAAAGTTCAATGGGAAGCAAACATTCACTAGAGTGTTCTTTAAAATCTCAGCCAATTAAAGAGCTTATATTCCAATCCTGGAAGCAGAAAAAAAGCAAAGTTACTCTTTTGCAAAAGTATTAGGATTAGAAAAAGTACTTCTATGAATCCTGACCTATATTTTTGCTTTCCAGGTGTCTATTCAGTTTTAGAACATCTTCCTCTGGAATCAGTAGGTTGATTTAAAGTTGTAAGGAGGGAATTACTACAAAAGAAATAGTTATTGCTTTGCATGTATTTAAATGGCAAAGTTTATTTCTTAAGCATGACCACGAATATGCAACAGAATTATTGATTTATTCCCTTGGCGCAGGCTAAGTGACCTGTATAGGGTCAGATCCTCTATTCTGAAAATCAAACCAACCCCCGCCAAGAAAGGACTCTGCCGTCCTTGGAGTTCATGCAGAACACAGATAAATTTAGTGCAAGTCAAACCTGAAAAGAAAAATACAAGATTAAATCTGCAGTAGAGATCAGTTTTGAAAGTCAGGTAAAAATTATAATTATAAATAATTATAATTTGCAGATTCCTAGACTTCAGTATTTTTCTGCTGCAGTAAAATTGTCAATGACAAAATGCCAGACCTTACTTTGGTTTGTTCATAAAAATCTAAATTTAGTTCCTATCTTCTGCAAACCATATAAATTACAGATAAAATGTAGGAAATGTGAAAAACCTAAACCCAATAACAATAATGAACAAAACCTTATAGCAATTTATGACTTTGTATGTTTGAAAAATCCGGTAGGTCATTGAGTCCAACCTTCAGGAACACCCAGATGCTCATAAATGACTCAGTCAAGCCAGGCAGCAGAATTAAAGCAGGAATTAAACCCTGAGCAAGGGTCCAGGGCAGTCGTGGTTCTCACGATCCAGAACTGACAGCACTCACCAGCAGCTAGGAGCAAACTCAAATCACATGGAGTGATGTTATCAAATGGCATGAGCTGGAGGAAGACTGTAATTGCTTGGAACACGTGGTATTTCTCTTGTTTCTCAGAATTCAGGTTTTATTGTTTCAAAAGGCACCGACAAGTGCCGAGGTTAGAGACTCTCCATCTGTTGTGTTTGAAAATACACAGAGAAGCCAACCCTGCGTGTAATCTCAGTCTCTGGACACACTGAGAAAAGTAACAGTGGCTAAAAAAAAGGTGAATATTCTTAGCAAACTGCTCCTCCCTTCGGCTCTCTTCTGTAGAGGTGAGGCTAAGTGTTGTCTAAAAATAATACAGCATTTAAAAAAAAAAATTTTTTACATTTTCATTTGGAAAACCCAAGGTTTTTGGTGCTTTGCAGTGTCAAGAGACAGGAGAAGCTCATTGAATTATGTATTTGAAAAGAGATTAAATAAATATTTTGTGAAGCCATAAACGTGGCTGGAATGTGGGAAACAGCACACAGTGCAAGCTCCAGCACCCATTCCCAGAAACACCGAACTGAATTCAGCCCAGCAGATTGCCAGGAAGGTGTTCCCAGTCCAGAGCCCCAAACCTCCATCAGGTTATGATCATTTTTAATGCCAGACAATCTGAAAATGCTTTGTGGGAAATGCTTGCTTACCACGAGCCGACAAATGGGGTCTGGGTGTTCAAGGTGGTGTTTCACCAAGGCTGGATTTTCACAGGGTGCTGCTGACTCCTGTGGCTCACAGCTCCTCAAGGGCAGCCCAAATGGCGATTTGAGCTGCAAGGTCCTGCCAGACACACAGAAGTGACCCCACACCTTCCCCTCTTGTTGCAGCAGTCAAGATCAGTGCCTTCAGCAGCTCAACTCAATCTTTGAGGTGTCTCTTTCAAAATATGTGCTTTAATTGCATTTATTTTAACCAACTGCAATCCCCTGCAAGCTGTAGCTCCCTCATCAGGTTTCTACGTGAGCAAAAACTAGCTTAATTAATTCGTGAAACTCTTAAAAGACATACAGTCAGATAATAAAAAAAAATAAAATGTGGCAGCCTGACATGACTCAGCAGTCAAATATTTTCATTCAGAGCTATTTAGCATTAAAATTCAAACAGACTCAGGTGCCATTAGTTATTTATAAGGGAAAGAATCTCAATTAAGTATCCTTGATTTGCTCAGAATTCAAGTTACAATGAAGCTTTTATTTCCTTTTAATTGTAAGCAAACAATATTATTAGTACTCAAGGCAGACAAAACAGCAGCATTATCATTATTCATTTACCTTTATTACTAAAAAGTGCAAGAAAAAGCAACAGAAGCCCCCAACCTCAATCTCTTCCTCCACCCCTCAAGATATCCTTTCTAATCCGATAAAAGCATCTCTCTTTGATTTCGAGTGGAGTACCTGCTGTGCAGGATGCAACGCCAATCCAGTTTGTGTGCAACAAAACCAAATGGGTTGAAATGAACTCTGCATTTTAAAGATGTTTTTGTTTAATCATTACCGTCACTCCTCTCTAATGAATACATTAATCAAGCTAAACTTCAAGCGCGAGCGGAAAGGCTCATCTCAAGAAAGGCAAAAACAAACAAAAATCCGCCCCAATCTTCACGATATCCGCCACTCTGTCAGACCCTCTGCACTTCCTTGGCAGAGCATCAAACGCATTTCGGGGCTGGCGCTGAGCAGGAGCAGCCCTGGCGGGAATCAGGTGAGCTCCCGAAACATCGATGGCCAAGGGGCACGTCCTGCATGGGGATACAGCCCAGGATTCCTGACCCCCCAAACCTCCCCTCGATCCCAAAGGAACGATGGCAGTCACTGCTGCACGGCCAGCAGCGTGGGAAAGCCAAACCACAGCGTTTGTTCAGACCTCTGAAATGCGTTTGTGCCAAAACTCGGCAGCAACAATTCCCCATTCGGAAGATTTCCACCAGGCAAGGAAAGGCACGAGGCTTTGGCCTGTAGACAAAGCTGTTTTAAAAAATAAAGCTTTGTAAATGCTCCCTTCTGCCATAAATACAGTCACACCCGTTATTTAGCTTACGCTGTTTATCCGTATTTTTGAGGCTGGGTTTGAAGATGAATTTGCATGGGAAAGTACCAGCGGAGAAAAGGAGAAAATGAGAGAACACCACGGCTTTTCCAGTCTGGTATTCCCACCATCTCCACCACCCAGGAAAAATTAAGGATTTGTTGAAATTTAACCATCCTGGTACACTGGGAAAAGCCAGTTACTTCACAACTAAAATGGAGGTAATTTTATATAATTTGCTTGAATGACAAATGCCTTTTAGATAATTTTTTCCCTTTGTATGAGTTCTCCTTGTTGAAATTGTCACACTCTTCCACCAAGGTATTATTTCAAATCCATTCCTTCTTTCTTGCTTCATGTGTGCATCATGTTTTTCCAAATATTTGTAGTGTTTTGGGTGGTCACTGCCACCACGGCTCCACACCAAACCCAGGGAAAAGAATTGCTGCACCAAAGCTGCAGTTTTCCTCTGCAAGGCTTTATTCCTGAGCTAGATTTGTTCCAGGAGGAATTATCATATTGCACTCCATTAAAGGATCATAAAACTTTTAAAGACATTTTATGATTAGGCCATTGACCTTTACTAGAATTTCTCTCCTGACTTCCACAAATTTTATCTCAACATGGAAACAGTAAACAGCAGAGAAACTATCATATTGCTTAAATTAATTTGTAATTTGACAGCAAAATAAAGGCAGTGTTTCCACTGGCAGATGGACTAAGAGAAATGTAATAACATTACATAAGATTATAATAAATTAATTTTTAAAAGTTAAGATTTCTATGTGCTCTCTCAGTCCCTGGAGGGCTCATATTCTTTTTTAATATTTCTGAAAAAAGTTCAGAAAGAGGGAGCAAATTCAACCACACTGACACAGACAGAAAGACATTTTGCTGCTCTGATGCTACAATCAGCTTGTGCCATTTTTGGAGTTACCAAGAGAGCAAAGGACAGTTGGATCCTCTGCATGACTATACAACAAATTAGATATATATATTCAATTAATTTAAATTGATTAAACTTAATTTAACAAATTAAATATACATATATATATAGTACAAATTTAGCAGGACAGGATAAGAAGCATCTTCCATCCTCTGATTAAAAGGTCTGGAATTCACAGTTATGCTATATTACGACAACCGCAGAACAGGTCTGTTTTTATTTGTATATTTTAAAATCTATCTTGCTCAGAATCATTCCAGAAGAAAACACTCTGTTGGGAAAATGGGAGGCTCTGCTTCTGCGATGAGCAGGAACCGAATCTGATCATTGCTGAGTTCAGAAAAGGGAAGAGACAGCTCCTCTCAGCCTCATTACAGACTCCAGATGAACCAAGGTGCACATGAATTATGCATGAGGTAATTTGAAAAAGTTGTATGAAAAGTTTAAGTTGTGATTATTTGTCATCACTTTAAAAAAAATTTTAAAAAATCCCTGTCACCACTAGCAATAACATTTATTTACCAGTTATTCCAGTGTTATGCATTCAAAAGAATAGCTCATATTTTCTTTACTCTTTCTTCCAAATCCTCAATTTGAAAAGCAATTAAAAGATATCCCCAGATATTTGTCTGTGAGAGACTCAACTTCCTGATTTCTGCTGCTGATAGATACGAAGCAACATCACATGGGGGGAAGAGAAAGACGAGCGAAAACAAGTCATCCCAACCTTCTGTCAGACACTTGCAGCATAATGAGCTATGATGAAAAACAAGTCAAACGCCGAGAAAACAAGAGAGCTCGGGAATTTGATCTTCCTGACGGGACCGGAGTAATTAATTAGAACCCATGTGACCACTGGATGTCCCCAGCATCCCTGGAATGCACAGGCTCCAGGTCTGGCAGCTCCAAAATCGGGGCCTGGCACCGAGCGGTGAGGGTGCGAGGGCAGGGCAGGGATGATTCCTGCAGAAATCAAATTCCCAATGTTCACAGGGGAGAGGCAAGGACATGGGCAGAAATGATTCCTGCAGAAATCAAATTCCCAATGTTCACAGGAGGAGAGGCAAGGACAGGGCAGAGATCATTCCCGCAGAAATCAAATTCCCTATGTTCACAGTGGGAGAGGTAAGGACACGGCAGAGATGATTCCTGCAGAAATCAAATTCCCAATGTTCACAGTGGGAGAGGTAAGGACACGGCAGAGATGATTCCTGCAGAAATCAAATTTTCCAATGCTCGCAGGAGGAGAGGTAAGGACATGGGCAGAGATGATTCCCGCAGAAATCAATTCCAGTGCCCACAGAAGGAGCCCAGCACAGGGCAGGGAGCAGCAGGTCACACTCAGAAACTCTCTCTGAGCAGTGCCCACCAGGGTCACTCCGTGCCTGCTCCACGGTTAGTAATGCAGCAGCCAGGCTGGGGACAGAGCCTCAGAGGGAGAGCAAAGCAGAATTGCTTTGAGGAGAAGCGAGGGCAGCCTGGATTGGAGCCCTGCGTGCCACGGGGCAGACAGAAACACCCTGGCACCGGGGCAGGTGAGAGCAAAGGTGAGCAGGAGCAGGGGTGCCAGCACAAGGCCACTGAGAGCTGCCTGTCCAAAGCAGGAAAAGAGACAAAAACACAAAGAGAACATCTGTAACACCACGGGACGCTCCTCACATCAAAGCTTGCAGGGCACTGCTGGATGAAAGCTGGAGAAGGAAAACAAAAACAAAGCCCAAATGCAGCAGGAGGACTGCTTGTACACAGCCTGATCTGGAGGGCAGGGCACAAGAGGCTTCAGCTCACGTGAAGCTAGAGAAGCCAAGGTGTCAGCATCAACTCATTTTTATTTATTTTCCCACGTGACAAAAAGCCAGACCTAATTCTTCCATCAAGGAAGACCCAAGTGCCTTGCTTACTACGATAAAAAGGAAAGATCTCATCCCATTTTTTAAGGAAGGATTTCCTACAAGCAGATTCTAAAGCTAACTTCAACCATGTGTCTATTTTGCGGAAATAAAATAATGGAAAACTCAAGCTCCGATAACTTCTGACTCATTTCACTCTTGCAATGAGAGGTGACACCACAAAAAGCGCCAGATCTGTCCCCTCCTTTCATGGGCACAGCTCCCTGGGGTCAGATGCTGCTCTAGGAAGCGATGGAAGGGCAGCAGAGGCTCAGACACAACAATATCTGAGGAGTCTGTGCTCTGTGAAGGCAATGTGCGAGCTCATTGTCTCTCCTCCACCCCAAATCCCCTTCCTGCTGCTTGCAGGAGCCTGAGCACTGAAGTGCCTGGCCTGGCTTCACCTTGGACTTCAAACAGCAAGGCGTGAAAAACCCAAGGGAAAAGCACTAGCAGAAAGGTACTAAAAACAAACATCAGCTGAAAACAAGAACCTGAATTGCACACTGAACTAGACCACTCCAAATTCGTACATTTGGCTATTTATTTGTGCTCTGATTAGGCACAGAAGCTGTTGGGACAAGCAGACACAAAGTAAAGGAATCTCCTTCAGCCCGGGCTCCTGAAGGACTGACTCAGAAGGCTTTTGTGGTTTGTCCTTTATTTTCCCCCTCGCACACTGTGTGAAGGATGAGTGCTCTGACACTCTGTGGATATTCTTTCGTTCAGGTTTCAGATGTGCAAAAAACAGAGCTGTGCTGAAAAGGCAGGTTTTTTAGGGGGAGAGCCCTGGGGGCGGGAAGTACATTAATACATTTGAATAATAAACTAATTTGAGAATTTCATGGTTTGCAATTAAATTAATCAGGCACTCTGAATTACTGGACAGTGACTCTTCAAGCTTGTTCTATTTGTTTTGAGGTGTTGCATATGCACGAATGTGCCAGAAAACCCAGAGAGCTTCTGGTCCCTCCCCTTGATCTCACTTTCACATCAGTGGCTGACCATAATACAGACACGCTGTAAGAAGAATAAAATGGATAAAGTGATTCGCTGAGATTTCACAATAATAAAAAAAACCGTTGTTACCTGTTAGGCTGAATTCTGGTAGTCACCACTCTGGTCTGCAGCATGTTGTGTGACAGACAGAATTCATTGTGTACATCTCAGCCTTCCAAAAGGTAGAGTTACTATCGTGGCTCTTCATGCAAAGATCTGAGATTGCTTAAAAATGTCAGGGATGCTTTATGACAGCTGCTCAGATTCTGAGCTGCTTCTTTATAGCTTTTGGCTCTTGGAGAGGATAAGTAACATATCTAATCCTGAGACCTGATTACTTTCCCAGGTTTGGAATGGAGACTGCACTCTCATTTTCAGGCTCACTGTTGGTTCTCTGGCACCTCCTCCTCTCTCCAAACTTTGCATCTCCACCTGACTCGAGCTGAAGTCAAGTGAGAGGCTCTGCACTCCTCAGTGCTCAGCCTTTGGCATCTGAATCAGGTGCTACAATTGCCTAGGCCTTCATTATGGCTAGCTTGTAAATTTAGGAGAAAACAATAGAAAAAATAATTTCAAGAAACAGTTAAAATCCCTTGAGGCAAACATTTTGGGACCCAGAAGTTCAAGATCCCATCTAGGCTCTCGGCACTGCAGCCCAGAGAAAGAAAAACAGCCTGGCAGGCTGTGATAGTAAGATTGACCCTTCATAATCAGTCTGACTCCTCCAATTTTAATGTTACTGTGGTTTGAAAATTGTAAGGTCTGCTATGGAATCATTTAAATTAAATCTCCAGCCATCAGCAGTACAAATAAGCCCCATTAGTGTTTATCAAGAGTGATCAGACTCTAGGAATTATGCTCAAGTAAACAAAACAAGGATTATTGAGCCATTGCTGAGGGCCTTCCCCAGTGCCTCCACAGAAAAGGTTTTGCCCACGGAAGCCGAGGACAACTGAATGGAGTATTAAACAGTGTCCACAGAAGAAAATAAAGACTTTGGCCAAGTTTCCTCATACCTTCATTCTGTGGCATTTCTTCCCTATCAGTCATTAATTTAACCGAGAAAAATTTGGCCCAGAGCTGCTACACTGATCTCTGATTAATGTTTTGGCTAATCATCTGTGCTATAAAATTTGTGTCTGCAAAGGCTGTGCAGTGCAGCCTGAAACGCTGCCACTGCTGCCCAGAGCAGCACTGCACCGCAAATCTGTCTTGCACTGAGGAGTCTCACAAATTCCCTTTGATTTTTATAAACAGATTGCTTCCTGAGTTGTTATTATTAGTGCGAGCTGGACAGCTTGAATTAGAGAATAATTTATTCCCTGTGCATTTCTAATTACAGAAAAGAGGTTCACTCACTGACACACTTGTCCGTCTTGTTCTTTGCTGTCTTTCAGGCATGGCTGATTGCAGCTGAATAGACAGACCAGCACAAACTGCACGAGAAACACAACTCTGTCAAAAAAGGACTGAAGTGTTACCATTAATTATTCTGGACCATGTGCTCATTTACAACAGATCTAACACGAGAAATATTCTCAGAGGTGTCAAACAGCCTCAGTTTCATAGGTGCATGGGGGTAGCACTGACTAAATGTTTGACTGACTGCTAGGATGTGACCTGCCAGAGACCCTTGAAGCTTGGGGATTTCATGTGCAATTTGTGTTTCAGCATTCAATAGATAATTTAAATTGGGCAGCTCTCTCTGAGTGTTTCTGAAGGATCTACATGTCTGAGACTGTGTCAGAACTGCACAAGTATCTAAAAAAAAAAACCCTGAAAAGCAAACAAACAAACAAACCCACCCCAAAACACTCATGAACATCTGTGCAAGTGATTGTTCGGAACTCACTGCATCTTAAAAAGGCTTGAAGAAAGTAAAAATGCCATTTAGTGAAGAACGTTGAAAGGTAGGTGCAGCAATCACCGGGGGCATAGGAAGAGAGCTTGGAAATGCAAACTGGGGAAAAGAACAAACCCCAAATCACCTGCTTTAGTTAACCCTTGCTGCAACAGAGGCTGTTGCTTTTAATCATTGAGCAGAGAATAGTCCATTTTAGCTGTTAATCAGATGAACAAACTTTGCAAAGGCAAGAGTCAATTGACTGGAAATTCATATTGGAACTGACAGAGAAGCAGCACTGGATTTACTAACTTACATCCTTCGGTTATTGAAGCCAGAACCACAAGACAACCCTCTTCTAGTCTTTTTTTTTTTTTTTTAAATACAACAAATAGATACTTCAGGTGTTCCCTCAGTGCCACTGCATTTCGTCTTTGTAACACCTGTGCAGTCTGACAGACAAGGCCTTCCTTCTCTCTCAGATATTCTCATAAAAATGAATTTCCTATCCCAAGGAGCAGCAATCAAAAGATGCAAGGAATGAAGTGACACCATTTTTAAATGGCTAATAACCACCTCCTCCCCTCTTCCCACAGTTTGCTGTTCTCTGTTCTTGAAACTCTTCCCTTATTTCTGTGCTTGCATCTCTGCAGTGAAGTTTCTTCCTTAAAGTCACAGACATTCCCTAGTTCTTTCTTACAGAATGTGTAAGGCTGCATATTATTTTTGCTGTTAAGGTTTTACACATTATTCTCACCTTTAAAGTTTAGTTTACAAACAGCTCAAGTTTAAAGAGCCTTTCCACTAAATGACAGCTCTTTATAGGCAGTGACAAAGCTTGTTGAGGGGATTATCATCTGTCAGCACGATATTAAAATCTCTCCAGTTTTTCTCCTGAGCACTTTCAAAGGGAACGATTTCAAGACAACAGCAAAACTCCGTGAACCAAGGTGAAGAAATTCAGAATTGTGTGTAAAGCTGGGTTGAGTTTCAAGCAGCATCCTCTCACAACCTTTGGTTTAGTGTTCAACATGACTTAGGAATTTCTGATTTTGCTTTTACCCAAGATCGCTCCTCCTGCCAGACAAACAGGCAGGATCTCCAATCACAGCCATGGACCATGCGAAAAATGGAACTTGCTGTGCCTTTTCACTGAGTGCCACTCTGACAAATCCCCTCAACCTCACGGCGATCTTGCTTCTGAAGTTCACACAACGTGACAATAAAAGCATTCGGGATCTGGTTTCAAAAGATGCTTTTTACCAGGCTACAAAGCAGGCAGGACAAACACCACTGCTTTCAGGTTTGTTTTCCTGTTGGTGTCCCCCTGACTCCTCAGTGATTGGGTTTTTCAGATCGTTTGTTAAGTGTTTCAGCTTTCAAAACATTTCTTCTGATCTGAAAGGAAAAAGAATATATATTTAAATAATAAAAGGGGAATCCAGAAAATACAAATCCCTGCATTCAGCTCCAGCTGGTCAGCACACTCTGCTGGGTGTTCGAGATTCAGTTCCAAAACCTCAGTTAAAGCTAAGCTGTTCCACATGGGATGAACAGGACTTTCCCACATTGACAGGAAAGAAGCCTAACCCTCAAAAATGTAAAGTCAATATCTGCAATATTTTCTAGACTTGTACATTTTCTCAGAAGTGAGTTAAGTAGGAATCAGAACTCTACATCAAATCCTGATACTTTGAAAGGTGTTGGACTATTCCCCAGTCAATTGTAGATACACATACTCCAATTTCTTTATTTAACATGGAGAGAACAAACAAAAATTTAGCCTCAAAACAAAATAAACAAAAACCCCCAAAACAAAACAAAACAAAACAAAAAAACAAAAAAACCCCACAACAAACAAAACAAACAACCCAAAAAAAAAGCAAAGTAGGAAAAAATGCTGGTCACACAATATTTTTTAAAAAGTTCCTGCTAATTTTATTTTTAAGTAAACAAACAACCCAAAAATCTATAGACTGTATCTACAACTTGGTAGTCTTAGGGTGCAATATCCAGTACCCCTTAGAGATTTAGTATCTTCAAAACACTTCAAAGCACTAGACTGATTCATATCTAGTGGATCATGCACCTCTTTCCTCCACCACTGGCAGAAAACAAGTGATTCTAGAAAATTTACAGGAACTTTCAAGATGCAATAGTGGCTTCAACTAAAAGAAGGGAAAAGATATCCAGCCCAGAACTAGACAGCTCAGTTTAGTGCTGTAAAAGTACCTCCAAGGTATTTTGATCACAGTAAAATTACCTCCAAGGTATTTTGATCACAGTAAAATTACCTCCAAGGTATTTTGATCACACACTCTCAGAGTTTTTTTACCAAAAAAACCCCCAAAAAGCCCAAATAAAAATTCTGAATATTATTCTTTTATACCCAGGGAATCTGATTAAACCAAATTAAATAACTTGCACGAGGACACTGAAAGCCTGTGCGATGTCTAACCTGGGCTCTACCTTCTGACTAGCACTGCTGAGCATTAGCAGCTCCCTGCTCCCTGCACAGAGCTGCAGGCTTCAGCAAACAAAGCATTCCTCAGCGCTAATTGCTATTACATGGAAACTCAACTGCTCTTATTTACAAAACTGCAGATTTATGTCAAGCAAAGCCAATTATGCTTAATGTTTAAACTATTGCAGGTGCTCAATGACATTGTTGCTAGGCAGTAGAAGTGAAATTGCTCTTTTAATGCATCTTGTTCCAACTGGGAGCATGTGTTTTATCATCAGTGCAAACTTAACAGATGGAGATCTTAATCCTCTCCATCGAGTTTTTTTCAGCCCCCCCGCACACAAAATGGTCCCAAGCATTCAGACTTGACTGAGGTGCTCTGTGAACTGTCTGGGACAGAACTTGCATTTTTTTGTATGTGTATGCATGAATAGAGTAGAAAACACACATTTAACTATTAAAAAGACACCCCAAAACTGCAGCAGCAGTACCCAGAAATCCATCTGGCTGTTCAGGGTTATTAATGACCCAGGGCACCTCCTCAGTTATAACCTGAGCTGCACAAATCAACTTCTGCCAAAGCTAAGACTGAGTCCGGAGCCCTTTATACTAATTGCACTCTGTGCTGGGGAAGACTTAGAAAGTTTAGGCAATAATCAACCAGAAAAGCGAACTGGGATATTTCTGGTCATTCCTAATCTCATCTTGGAGGAAACGTTTTCCACAGTACATGTCAAAACTATGAACCTTTATGGTGAGGATTAAAATATGCATATCTTAAATTTACTTTGTGCAAAGCAATCCAGAATGTCAACAGGTGACCTCAAACACAGAGGTGTGTGCTGAAAAAATCAGATCTGAGTGCTTTGTTACACCCCATTTCCACACCATTTTACCTCAAAATAGAATTTCTGGTTCTCCTGTTCTTGATGTAAATGGTTCCAAATCGCTGTTACTTTTGCAGTTTAAAAGAAAAATAAAATCATTAGGGGCTAAAAGCATCTCCAGCCCAACCATATTCACTGGCCCAAATCTTAAATTTTACCCTTTTATTACACAGTTCTTCTCCTTTTGTGTGTAACCCTCAAATGCATGGACAGGATCACATCCCTCCTGTCTGCAGACTCCAGGCAGCATTGCTGCAGCTCTTCCGTGCAAGGACAAAGGCCAAATACTCAAGAATTTCTCAGCAAAGACACTAGTACTTTTGATGGCTTAAACCTGGGTTTATGGCAGTACAAATATGATTTAGAAAATAATACCTTACAAGCAAACAACCGTCAGGTGTCAGGGATAAATTCACTCAGAGATGTGGAAATTAGCCTGTCTGGCACATTCCAGCGCCCTCAGAACAGACCCTTCAGCCTTTTGCTGCCTCTGCTCTCCTCTCCAGCCCAGCAGAGATTGTCCCTGGCTGGGCAGGGCTGCACTCACTGCGCTTTGCTGCCCCTCCCCAATGCCCAGCCCAGAGCTCGGCACTCAGTGTGGTCAGTGGGGCAGAGGAGATTTCCTTTGGCAGCTCTCTCATGGTTTCAGCTCACAAACGCTGTCCCTTCAGTGCATTATATTCTTTTAAAGCAGTTTCTCGCGTGCTAGAGCATTCCTCGTGTCTAGCAAGCATTCTGACTGCACTGCCACTTCCCCTAGGAATATTCTGATACCAAAGTGCTCCTGGAGCTTTTGGGTTTGGGATGATTCCTTCCCACGTAAGGACCCCACTTCTGTCATCACTCCTTTGAGTAATATGCCTTTTAAAAAGAAATTACTTTTTAGATTATCATCTCTCACAACAACACAATCAGCCAATACTGGGAGTGTTTAACCCTGTCTAGAACTTCAAACTGGAATGCATTTTACTAATAATATCCCCCCCAATCCAGCTGCATCTACCCTCTCTCCCAAGCTTCTTTTCCTGATTCCCTTCACCCCCTTCAGATGGGCTGTAATTGGTAATTTTGATGTCAATACATTCCAGTTTCCCACTCTCCTACTGGAAATTGTCTTTAGATCATCCCTTAGGGATGGCAAATCTCACTGTGCTGCTGCCAGGCAAGGCTCAATGCCTCAGCACCAACATTTCCTGACACAGCTTATGGAGTGAGGGCTGCTCTACTGTGTCTAGGGTATTTTGGGGAGATCTCAAAGCCATTTTCAAAGAAGATTGATTTGCCTGTGTCCGTTTTGCTGCCAGGGAAGCCAAAGCTCAGGCCAGGTGGGATGAGCGAGAGCAAGAACAGCACACAGCTCTCCCACCACGGCAAATATCACCCGGACTTCAAAATTACTTGGAAATCATACTGCCACAAAGGAATTTGCTAAAGAAATGTTTATTCACTTCTAACCATTCTTAAGTACAAATATATGTGGATACCTTTCTATCTATTGCCATATAAAGATTAAAAGCCTCTGTCCATCGACCACGGCGAGCAGTGAGGGCTCCTTGTCCTCGCTGTGAGCGATGGCAGGGCAGCCTCCTTCAAGGCCAGATCCTATGAAAAATGCCATTTTATAAACTTATAAATAACATTATTATTCATCAGATAATTCATAAATACCAGGACAGAGTTCCACTTAAGTACACTGGGTAATTTATCATTACAGAGCTGGCGGATAACACAATCAAAATTTAGTCAAAAGAGCGTGAAATTTTCTCAGGTTTTCTCCATAGGAGACAAAATGGGAGAGCTCTCCAGGACAGTATTATAACGCTTGATGGCTTTTCCGTGCTTCAAAAGTTTTTCTCGAAGAAAACTTCCTTTGAATTCATTGGTGCAATCCTGATGCAGATTGTTGTATCTGGGGGAGATGACACAGAAAGAAAAGAACAAAATTATCAACCTTTAAGGTATTAGCTTCGCCCATTGTTTATTACACAATACTTTGCAGGTTGCAGTGCCTTCCGAGGGCTGGACTTCTAGGCAGCCAAAAAAATAGGACAATGAGATGCACTTTCCTGGAGCCTTTCTGAACTTCAGGATGAGAAGAATCAAACTGGATGCAGATGTTAATAATACCTGTACTATGAATTTTAAAAAAAAATTAATAATGAACATGCTTTTTCCCCCCTCAGAGAAATTTTAATGTATATTTTCTAATTCCAAGTTTTAAAGTCTGATTTCCCCTCATGCTTAAATCAGTGTTTATCTGAATAGCCCTCACTCTTTTTTCTCCCCTCTCAGAGAATTCTTATTCACCAAAAAATGAAACAATTACAACTGATTTTTAAAAAATATATTTCCTGTAAGCTATGATTGTCTTATTGAAAATTGAGGTGCCTTGATTCTGAAGGGAAACATTGATTTGGAATACATTTTTTTAATGTTTGGTTTTCTATTTTTAGGAAGATTGGAGGTCGAAAGATTTCCTCATAAAAACATGTTAAGCTGAGGCACTTTTTTTTTTTTTTTTAGTTTAAACCAGTTTTATGGTAATTTTTTGACAACCAAAA
>VZRL01003634.1:116386-161280 GCA_013397895.1 Origma solitaria | reverse complement strand
AAAGTATACACAATTATATATTATATAATTATATGTTATAATATAATATAATTATATGATTATAATTATATAATATAATTATTATAATTAATTATAATCATTATAATGAAAATTTCACAAACGAAAATTTCAATTTACAGAAGAATAAAATCACATTTCCTAAGAGGAGCACAAAGCACATGCAGCAGAAATGTTTTTAGTTGTGACCCAGTTCGCATTTGAAAGAAGAGAATCACATTGGAATAATCAAGAAGATGCTGTGGTAACCTTTGGTGCTGCACAGTTGGTGCTGCACGTGGCAGGAGAAGCAATATTTCTGTCAAGAGTTCTGGAAGTGCAATGCCCCTGGAAGTTTTCTCTTGCCATCATCTCACCCCTGCTCCATCGAGGGCTCTGGAGGATTTCCACAGAAATGCTCTCAATTCCTGAGAGCAAATGCCACTCGCTCGTGACCTTCCCTCCCCAGCTCAGGGCTGCCCTCCCTCTGCTTGACCGCAGCGATTACTGGCAAGGCCGAGAGCAGAAGGTGAGCTGGGATTAAACGTTCTGGAGGTTCTTTGTATTTTACAGGCAAAATTCAGGGGTTAAACCCAGACCCTACAGGTGGCCTAAAGCTGCTCCCTGTGCGGGGCTGAGAAATTCTCTTTTCTCCAGAAGGAAATTGCTTTCAGCCCGTGCCCAGTAGAATACCAGCAAATATCTGGGGGCTGTTGTGGTGAGCACTGCCCACAGCACACACCTGCAGCGATCTGCAGCTTTCCCAGCACCCTCTGCCCTGCGCTGAGGACGGGAGCTCACTGTGGAAAACACTGCTCTCTCAAATTGGTACAAAACCAAGGGCAGTGGAGGGCACTTCCATGGCCAGCATAGCTTGAACTCCCATCCAAACTCCATGCCAACATTTTCACACCCTCCTGTAAATAATACGATGCTCTTCTTTCTTTAAGGCTTTTTATATTAATAAGACCCCTTAACTATTTAAGGCTAATTACATCAGTCTTTCTTTTTAACCTCACCACATTTTTGCAGTGAAATCTCTCTCCACGTATGATCTCCCACACCAATTCTTCATTACACACTAGTCTACAGATTTTACAGGAACTTCTACCTGCACCTACAAATGAAACACCATTTATTTCATTTTCTCACACATACCTGTGTGCGATGGTCCAGAACCCCAGCGTGTTCACCACCATTAAGGAGGCCAAGAAGAAGAAGAATCTCTCCAGTTTCCCTTCATGCAGCAGGTGTGGGAACCAGCTTCCTGGCAAAGCAGACATTCGCAGCAGAGTTAGTTTGGCTGCAGAATGAGACGTGGCTCACGAGGAAGAGGTGAAGAGAACAGAGTGACACTGTCCCTGCAGTGCCCTGAGCCCCCGAGCTCCGACAGCACCAGGGGCTCTGAGCCTCGGGGGCTTTGGCTCTGGCTTTGCAGACAGGCAGAGAGACCTGAAGGAGCTAAAGAGGTTCCCTAAGGAATCTGAGGTGTATGGAAAACCTAAACCTCACAGCCCTGCTGGAATGAGCGGAATGCTGCCCTTGGCTCTGCTGGGATGAGCAGAGAGCACTGCCATCAGAGCAGCAGCTCTCCAAATCCCCCACAGCTCTCTCCGTGCCACATCACCTTTGTGCTTGGGACAGAGCAGCACACCTCACCTCTGCCTGCTCCCTCCTTTTGTAGCATTCTCAGTTCCAGTTCTAAAATCCCATCATCTGACACTATGAGCACTGTGAGCTCCTAGGTGCTGTAACTTCACTTTAGCAGCTTATAAACTTTTACTGTCATCACTCACAATCAGACAGTTCTTCATTTTGCATCCCCCAGGGGCCAATGGAAGGCAGAGAGAGAACGTGAGGCTCTGCTGGAAGAGCAAACCTGCATGGGGCTCTGCCCTGCAGCTCATCACAGCAGAGTCACAGCAGAGTCACTGCGCCAGGACATCACCCGAGGGCTGCAGGCACCAAAATCCCAATGGATGCTCTCAGCCCGACCCCATCAACACCAACACCTCGCACAGTCTGTCTGCAGGCTCCAGCGCCATGCACAGACTGCCTCTGGGGTTCATGCTTCCAGGACCTTACCTGCAGCCAGGAAGGGCTCCCCAGGACGCCCTGGGCCAGTGGTTTGGTTTTGGTTTTTTGGGCACCCTGGCACAGAGTTTGAGGAGTCCAGCACCTCCCCACCCTTGAATCAGCGTACAACATCATAACAATTCACCTTCCCCAGAAGGTGCTGCCTTTGGGCTCCAAGCATCCTCCGCTGCCCTATGGAGATGCCAATTACAAGGCTGGTTTGTCACACAGGTAATTGCTCACTGGGAATTAACTTTCCACAACAAATTCCTGATTTCCATTTTTATTCCAGCAATAGAAACACTTTGTAGCATGAATCACCACAAAGAAACAGAAGTTTCCTCTAGGTGAATATATTTTAAATAGACTTTTCTTATTAGAGGTGAATTGGTTATGTATTTTATGGCAAATTTAGAACAGGTTAAAAAATGAAGTCTAAGAGTCAGTTCCTCAAGCCTGCTCCACCATCACAGAAACAAAGCACCTAGGAAACCTTCACTGACATTCTGGAACCCTATCAGCTTGGTGTCAAAATTGCTCAGTGAGCTCAAGGAGAAGGAATGTGGTGCAATACCAAGAGGAAACCACTGATCCTATCAGAACAGGCAGGGCTGGAGGAGAAGCAGAGATCAGGGCATGGCCAAAGAGAGAGATCAGGGCATGGCCAAAGAGAGAGATCAGGGCATGGCCAAAGAGAGAGATCAGGGCATGGCCAGAGAGAGAGATCAGGGCATGGCCAGAGAGAGAGATCAGGGCATGGCCAGAGAGAGAGATCAGGGCATGGCCAGAGAGAGAGATCAGGGCATGGCCAGAGAGAGAGATGAGATTAGGACACGGCCAAAGCCTTTCCTGGGCAGTCCCTGGTGTGACCGAGGGCACGGAGGCTCTGGCAATGGCCATCGAAGGAAACCTGCAGAGGGCTGTAAGCTGTGACAAATATTAGAGCACACAAGAGACCTTTCACTGTGCAGGCACCCTCAGAGAGCTCCAGGGAAAGCCCCAATGTGCCTTTCAGGGTTTTCGCTGAATAACACTATCATATTTTATCATGGGGAAAACACTGAAGAAAAGACAATCCCATGGCAGAAGTTACTCTATTCTGTACCATTCCTGCATTTTTGCAGCTATCCTGCAACCTATGCTCTGATTATAGAAAACATTTAAATCATAACTTAGAGAAGGTTTGCATTGCCTTCCATCATTTCATCCTCTTAGTGGGCATACACTTAATGTTTAATCATACCCATATTAAAGTCTCACTCTGCCTCTAATCCCTATTAGCAAAGTAGGCACCAGTGGACACCACCATCTGGACTGCAAGAAATATCCTTTAGATTTATCATCTTTGGTAAAGACTAAAATGGAAAAAAAAAAAAAAAAAAACCCCACCAAAAAACCAACAAAATGCAACACAAAACAAAACCCAAGAAACCAAAACCACAAAAAACCCCCAAAGATTCCCTAAATACAAGCAGGAAAACTGTGTCTGGGGCAGTTTCCTTCCTCTGACCTTTTTTTATTTTTATTTCTTTCTTACATATTTATATTAATATTTTTAGAGAAATGTATTCTGAAATGATTGGCATAGGAGGACAGGTTTTGTCTTGCATCTTCTTCCGTTAAAATGTTAGGAGAGGTAAGAGATCCAAAAGAAAGCAGTTTCCCAGCTTGTACTGAAAATATCACTGTCACCCATCATCTGTTTGCACTCGTCAGATTTTTTTAAAAAGTCTTATTTTATCATATTCACACCATCCTCCATAGATGCGTTAAAAATGATTAATGCAGCTTTGACTGTGACTGATATCTGATCAACTTTGCCAATAAAAACCCAAATAAAATTCTAAACTAGTGACATAAAATAGGATATAAAAATGTTTGAATTTTGTCAACACCCTCTGTGCTTCAACACTTCAAAGTACACAGTGGAGGATCTACTTTGCTGCAGGAACATGGAAAACATGGTCTCATTGCTAAGAGATGGGAGAACCAGAAATAGTCTTGGCTCAGGTTTTAGTGAAGCAAGAATCATGGGACAAGACAAAAGCATTCGTAGCCCAAGAGTCACTCACTGAGCCTTGGTAAATCTTACATTTCATGAGCAGGAGCCTCTCTTTCAGCAAAAGGGAGAGAACTTGCTCTTCCAATAGAAATAAATTAGTAAATTAGCTGGGCTATTTTAAGTGAGAAAAAGGAAGGTTCTGGTTGGTTTGGTTTACTGCCACTTCCATAAATTGTCCAGATACTGAGTATTTACAAATCCTTTAAACAGAACTGGGAAAAAAACCCAAATGTGAGCAATAAAAGCCTAATTTGTGTAATTGGACTGTAATTCGACATAAGATGTCATAAATTTATTCCTTGCCATCTTTAGAGGGTTCATTAGGTAACCACTAGGTTTTAATAAATTTAAAAAATATATATTATTTTGCTGATTTTCACAAGCACCAAATTCCACTGTAGGAAACACAACTGGAAAAAATACAGATGGAACAGAAGAATTCTGCATATAACATTTCCTACCAAACTAGGAGAAAAGCAAAACTGAGCCCAAAAATGCATTTTTTGCTTTGCAATAGTCTGTCCCCACCTACAAAAGTCTGACACAAACCTCCTTTGGTTCAGGAGTCAGCAGGAGAACAACCTGGGCTGAGCAGAGAGGCTTCATAGCACAAATGAACTTAGAGGAATTTCTCCATCATTTGCAAGCTGTGAATTGAACGAGTTGTGGTAACTTGGAATAATTAACCGTGTTCAAGCGAGAAGCACTGGGAAAGAGACACCCAGTGAGATCCCAGTTATTTTAAAACCAGAAAGTGAGAGCCCAGGAATATGTTGTTTACATATTATTAGGGCAAGTAGTCTCTAACACTTTCCTAACCAGAGCAACAGAGCAATCACTAAGCACCTTCACTTTATTTTCCCTAAAGCTTTTCGGGTTTTGCAGAGGTCTTTTCCTCCTTAGCAGTTTATTCAGTCCCACTACAGCACCTTAATCTGAGCACAGACTGTCACCGACTCCCTTGGAAATTTCAGAGTGACTTCTGCTCAGGATAATGGCACACTCAATTCCACCTACAGGCACAGCAGGTCTGACAAAGTTAAACAAAGACAGAAGTTACTGCTTTGGGGAAAGAAAAAATAAAGAAAAAAAAAAGCTAAGTTGAGAAGTTTGCCACCCAGCTTTCTAAGAGTAAGGAATATTTTAGCCAGGAAATTTTAGCCAGACATTTGCTCAAAAATCTTGAGCAAAAGGGGTCAGAACGTGGCAACTACAGCCTGTGGAGAATTTGGAGAGTTCAGCCTTCGTGGTCTCAGCCAGGTTAAGAATTTAAAATCTCTGTTAAAAAGGTATTTCTGGCAAGAAAAGAACATTTGCTTTTTCAAAAATCACTTCAATAATTTCATACAGGCTTACAGCAAAAGAATTAATCACCTTGATAGAAAACCAGACAAAAATCTACTGAATTGCAAACCAAATGCAGACATTGGTTTCCTCTACCACTTTGTATAAAAATACTCTGTAAAGAAATTAATTGCATAACAGTGACACAACATAGGCAAAATATTTTGGTGCTGACATTATGCTTAATTATTATTTAATTATTTCCAAAGTCAAATTGCAGTAAAATGTGTATGCTTTACTAAATATTTCAATCGCATCAAAATTAATAGCTTCCATACTTCGGGGGACAAGAAAAAAACAACACAATATTTCCAAAACTGTTTGTTTCATTGAACCCATATTACACTGAACCCACAATACATAACAAAAACAATGGGGGATATTCAAGGAGCTCAATTCTCCCCACTGGATGCCTCAGTGCTTAATAGTTCTTTGCCTGATTCATTTGTGTAAACATTCCTCTTTTTCACCCATCTCTGGGTGATGTTTTTATACCTTGTGATAAAATTTTAATTGAATTTTTAACTTAAAAACAGGACTGCGTGTCAAAGCATCATTTGTTTGTTCAGATTTTGCAAGTAGGAATAAAAATTTCTTGTCAGACTTTCAAAACACCCACTTTCACTTTTTAAAAATTACATGACTCTTTGCATAGGAAAGAGAAGAACCCAAAACTTAACCCTAAACAGTTACAAAATCCTAAAGCAATTCTGTGGTAATTGCAATGGTGGCATTAGGGCCAGGGGTTGTGGTCTCTAAAATTCTCTGTAGCACAGTTCCACCAGAGCTTATCAATGGCATTTTCTCCTTCAGTGAGTGAGACCACTTCAAACCTGTGAGCAGAGGGATCCCTGACCCTCAGCTCCAGAGCTCAAGCTCTTTACTGTTAAATTTCCCTGTGAAACAAGACTTTTCTGTATTGAACAAGGATTCATCGGCAAAGGAAAAATGACTGTAAGGAATTCCTGGTCTATTTTAAAGTCAGTAACCCAGGAAAATCCAGTTTAGGGCTTGCACTAAATGCATCTCAAGGCTGAACCTGCAAGAACTCCTTTGGAAACAAAAGTTTTCTGGGAATTGCAGCATTCATCTGCAGAAGGGCAAGTGAGACCATATTGTCACAGAATCTGCTTCTTCCAACCAAAGGCAGAGGTGAAAGAGGGCAAGGGAGAAACGGTGAGTGCAGGAGAAGGAGAGCCCCAGAGAGCTTTGGGACCCCCAGCCCAACCTCCTGTCCCTGTGACACCGTGGGACAGACAGGAAGGAATGTTCTCCTTTCCTTAAGGCACAGACCTTGCTCTCAAGGCCAGAGGCTTCCATGTAGGTGTGAATAACGTGAACACACTTCTCCACGAACATAAAAAGTGCTTCCTGGCCAATTTATTTTCAGCCTTCCAGAGCAGAAGTACAGAGATTGGACAGGAGGACTTCCTGCAAGATGCCATCCTCTAATTACTCCGACTATCAAAACTAAGATGACTCATTAAAATTGGATGAATACAGCTGGAAGGCTATTTCCTATCTTAATTCCATCTTAATTGTGAGAGCAAATCAATAAAACTTTGGCATCCCTTTTAATTCTGCTGCCTGATTCTCCAAATCAATAATATTAGAAAACTGCTCAGGAACACCCATCATGAGCATATTCTTACCTTGAGTGCCTGCGTGGGCTGTCTGAACAAAGAAAGCTCCCATAAAGCAGCCAGCTCCATTAAAGAGAGCTAAAAAATGCATGGAAATCCCTCGCATTCTTTCAGGCACGAGCCAGAATGAAAGTAAGGAACCTTAGGAAGGAAGCAGATACAGTTACAGGTTAAAAAAAAGAAAAAGTAAATTATGGTAGAAGTTAGATAACACAGAAAAAGGTATCAAAGCATCTCTAATAGTGAATTTCCATATTTTATAGGAGAATGCACTTGCTGCAGAGGAGCAGTCAGAGGTGTTAGTGTGTACCCTATAGCAAAGCATTATCCAAACTGCTTAAATGAACCTCTGTAATAAAGCACCACACACAGATCTCCACATTCCACAGACACAAAGATCTCTCACCCAGACCGTGGCTTGCACCTTCTAAAACCTCAGGCAGAGGCAGGACCAGCGAAACACCAGCAGTCAGTGAGCACAAAGAATGGATGTTCCACCGAACTGCAGAACAGCAGCACTTTCCACCCCAGAGCAGGAAATTCCCACAAAATCTCCAGCTCTGCCTTCACTTGGACAGTTCCCTCACTTTACCTGAGCCTGGCCAAGGCTCCTCTTCCCCAGAGTGCAGCCCCCAGGCTCACTGGCTCATTTTTAAGACTTCATTCTTCACTTTCTTGCCAGAAGGCTAAACCAGAAGCAGCAACAGCTTTGGTGGTGAGGAAGCTGTAGCTGTTGCAGCAGGGATGACTATAAATAATCCCACCAGCTGTAATTTGGCTGCAACAGCAAGACTTTATGATAGCTGTTCTTTTTGTGCAATTTTCACTGAGCAGCAAAAACTTTTGTTTCCTAGTTTTGCTCCTTGAGTTCTCATCCACACTTTTTCTCCCAACCCCAGACTCTCCCCACCTTATTCGTTGAATTAGAATGACCTCCAGCTCGAAAACCTTGCCAGCAGAAGATCCTATTCGGATGCTGAGGTGCCTGAAGCACCTCTGAATACAAATGAAACTTTGCAATCACCACCTTTCACCATGTTTAATTTGGATGTCCAAATGAGAACTTTGAAAACATTAAAGAAAAAATACCATGGACAGTGTTTTCTTCCTCATTCACAGCAGGACCCAAAGCCTGAGGGCGAGGGAAAGCAGGAGAGCCTGGGACAGAGATGCCACAGAGTGAAGCATTGCACAGTCACTGTCCCAAGCTGAGACACTGAAACACTGAAGGTTTTAGTTGTTCCACCTTTCTAAAGGCAGGGCTGCAAGGCACACACCTTGCTCAGGTTCAGCCTGGGTAATTAAAGACCTGAATGACCCCTGCTGCTCCAATAGCTCCTCCAGCCCTCCCTTTCCTGGTGCTGATGGAATTACGGAACAGCTGCTCATTCCCCTGGGAGCGATGCCTTTCACCGCTGGGCAAAGCCATCCCAACACATCCTCTGACCAACAGAGCTGCAGCTCCCTGCTTTAAACCAAACCAGGGCTGCAGACTCAGCCTGCCAAAGCCTGTGAGATCCTGCAATGTAACGCTGTGGGGAACAGCAATATTATTGTTCTAGTTTATTTTTAAGACTACCTTAGTGGTAGAGGAACATTAAATGCTGGGATTATTCTGAGAGGTGCTCATGCCACCTGGAGCAGGTGATTATTCAGAACTCCTACCAACAACATAATGAAATATATTGTATAAACAGAAGTCTAAGTATCAGGGATGAAATTAGAGAATAGCTTGGGTTAGAAGGGACTTTAAAGATCATCCAGGTTCAGCTCCACTGCTGTGGGCAAGGACACCTCCCTCTAAATAAGGTTAGTCAGAGCCCAGCCTGCCTTGAGCACCACCAGGGCTGGGGCACCCACAGCTCCTCTGGGCAGCTGTGCCAGGGCATCACCACCCTCACAGCAAAGAATTCCCTCCTGATATCCAATCCAAACCCACCCTCAGCCTGGAGCCATTCCTGTCACTGCATGCCCTTGTCAATAATCTCTCTCCATCTTTCTCGCAGGCTCTTGTCAAGCACTGAAATGACAATTGGGTCACCTCGAACATTCTCTTTCCAGGTTGAACAATCCCAATAAGAGAAGTCCTAATGAAGATAAAGAGTTCAATGTGCCATAGCTAACTTCTCTAACCAAGCTCTTCAGAAATATTTCCTTTCTACCCTCTGCTTAAAAGAGTGAACATTTCTGTCTTCAGCTTGGACCGTGTACTTTCAGGTCCAGTAAATTATTATGATAATTGAATGTGACCTTCTGCATAAGAAAGGCAGCGAATGTCAGGAAAGGGGAAAGAGCTCTTTCAGTGTCTAGGCTGGTGTTAACATCCTCGGAGGTCCAGGGAATGGTTCCTGATCAGCAGCTCAGCTCAAATGGAAGTAGAAAGCCGGAGCTCAGTTCAGCAGCCTGACTGATGTCCCAGAGCTCAGCTCAAGAACCCTGACTGATGTCTCAGAGCTCAGTTCAGAATGATGTCCCAGTGGGGCTCAGGCGCCTGCCCGGGGCTGTGTGACACAGGGCAGGCGCTGGGGCACGGCCAGGCTGTGCTGCAGCCCCAGCTGGGGTCACAGGGGCTGCCGAGAGAGAGCCTGCCCTGCCTGCAGAGCCCACACCTCTCTGTGAACGCAGCCATTCCCCCATCAGCCACAGCAATATCGCATTTGGAGCACCTCCCTTCATTTTTTTATACACAAGTCTCACATTCAGACTCGGTCCCATTTCCCTGGGTTAAGTCACATCTCTAACTGCAGCTCTAAGCACAATGCTTAATCTCAACTTAAATGGGGAACGACAGCTTTTCTTCCTAAGAAATTCTAACCACAATCCTTAAAAAAAAAAAAAAAAGGGAAGAAAATCCCCAAGACGGAGTTTTATTTCTTTTCTAAAGGCAAATGCAATCTTGCAGTCATTGGACTCCTGTTGTGTCCCGGCGTGCTAGATTAAAAGCCTTATTCCACCAGCAATACTCCTCTCATGCTTTTGCATGAGAAGACTGTAAGCAAGTCACCTCCCAACCTTTTTTTTTGTTAAGCTAAACAGAGAAGGTCACAGTTTTCAGTTACACTTAGCCTGTAACCTAGAAACCAAATTACCTGCCTAGAAACCTGTCTCAGTTAAGTACTTGAGAGCTATCAGATGAAGAGGCATTATGAAAGTGCTAAGTATTTAAAACTAGGGAAAATTACCTTTTTAGTGACAGACTGTGACCCACAGCTCTCAGTAGTCTTAGAGCATAAGAATGAAGCTGCGACACTGAAGTTATTTCCTGCTCTTAAATAAAAACCTGAACATTTCTGGGGTTGTACTGGAACAAGAGACACTCAACCCGTGGAATTAAATGTCTTCAAGATCAGCCAGTCAATTACTTCATCTGTGTCTCTAAGTGAATGTTGCTTAGATTATTTTTATAATACTAACTTTATTTTTTAAGCTCTGCAAGATAAAACACCGGTAAGCACTCTGCATGCTCCTCAGAAGGAAATAAGCCTCAAAACAGTCAGTGTAGACACAGAAAAGTAAATTATGGAAAGCAGAGAAGGTTCAGACTCACAATCAAGAGTCTGACTACATAATGTGCGGATGGCAGGCACAAGCTGAGCTCTGAAACTCAGGAGTGCTCATCTCTGGCTCCGTGTCACCAGCTCAGGCACTCTGATCTGCGGAGGAACGTTCTGCTGACTCCTGACTGCAGCACTAACAAAATCCTGCATCTCCAGCGCTGCTCTCTAGGCTAACCCAGCACCGTTCCCTGCCCAGGTATGCTCTGTGCCTGTGCCAAACACAATAATTCTGTCAGCTGGGCCACAAGTGAGAGGTGTTCCATTGTGCCCTTTTCGGTGGGCACAGAGCACAGCCACAGCTCAGCTCTCACACCGCTTCTGTTCCATCTCAGGAAAACCATCCCAGGAGAGCTCAGCTCCAAAGGGACCCCAGGAACTCACCCAGCCCAGCCCAGCCTGAAGCAGGGTCAGCTTCCTGACCAGAGAGAGGATTGTGTGCCCCAGGGACCCCACGGGACTGAGCCCCAGGGACCCCAATGGGACTGTGTGCCCCACAGGGACTGTCCCCTACAGGGACCCATGGGACCGTGTCCCCAGGGACCCCACGGGACCGTGTCCCCTCCCCGTTTATCTGAACAACATCGCTGCTGGCCCTGACTCACAGCCAGCAAGGCAAACTGTGCTTCTCCAAAGCAGGTAAAGCACAGATCTGCTCATTAAGCCGTGGAAGAGAGCCAGGGATAAAATATCAGATGACAGTAATTATTTTTAGGAAGCTGATCCAATTCTCTGGGAATCAGGACACTCTCGCTTTGGTGTTGGATGTTACTCACAGGAGGGAGTCACCAGGGCTTCGGCCACGCCGAGCAGGATGTACTGAGGAGCCAAGTGCAAGCAAGGCATGGAGGAGACCAGCAGAACCTCCTCGGAGAGCATCTGCTGCACCCGAGGGAAGCGCTTGCGGTGCATTTCGGAGAAGCCAGCGACCATCATGGACAGAGCGGCGGAGAGGTGACCTACAGCTGGAGAGAGCACAGAGCTCGCCAGGAGCATCCTGCGCTTGGAGCGAGGCAAACTCCTGAGAAATGCAAGAGAAGCTTCCTACTCCCACTCCAAATAATTTTTTCTGAACACCTGAACATGAATAAAGAGTGCTTGATATATATATGGCAAAAGGACACCAGCTTAGCACAGAGAATTTTTTTTTAAACTTTTTTTTGCAGACTGAGGGAGGTTAGAAAGGAAGAGAGAAAGAAAAGGCAAATGCCCTGCCAGATAGCGAAAGAGACTGGGTAGGAGTAACACTATCAGGCAGCAGGAAATTCTTCTAAAACTCAGATGTATTACAAATATCCCACACTTCACCCACAGAGGAGTACTATTAAAATATATTATTTTATATTTCTTGATGTTGATAGTATGAAATGGTTGTATCCTCTCAAAAAAGAAAAACCCAAAGCAAGCAAAACTTCCAAGTAACTCTCTGAACCCGAATTATCTATAATTCTCCTGGTTTGAGCTCCCATTGATTTTGACCAAATTTCTAATTTGACAGCATTTCTAAGCCATAATGTGAGGAGAATTTGGAGGTTTTTTTGACAGTTTTGGCTCAAATACTTGGGCTATGTTTTTCTTACAAAGCCTTCATGACTGATAATTTTTACCCTTACTAGACTGGACATCAACAGTCAAAAGCTTTTGTTTCATTCATATTTATAACACAGATACAGTTTGTCTTTTTTAGTGTCAGGACAGAAGAGATTAAAAACCCTTACAGCTCAGAGGCCTTAGCCCTGCTGTGTTTTTGCAGGGCTGTGTTCCTTCTCTCTGCACCAAACCCTCTCTGTCACCAGCACAGTTCTCCTGTGTGCTCACAACTTTAAATATCCTCTCCCTCCTATCCCGAGCTTTGCTGTTCGGCTCCTCTAGTGCTTGATAAGAGCATCAGTGAATTATTGTTTGAAAATTGATGACAGGAGGGAATTCAACAGCGTTTCCCACCAATGCACCTCATCAAAGCCAGGCATAAAGCCCTCAAGGAGCTTTTTGTAGTCATCCAAAGCAAGAGTTCTCCTAGTGAAAAATTATGTTGGTACTAAAGAAACCTCCAGCAGTTCAGTGTTCCTAACAGTGCTATACGTGAAGTATCTTCCTTTCTAAAAGCCAATACATTTCAGAAGAAGTAACCTCTGAGTGCCCAAAAATTGCAGTTTTTCTTTTAAGATTTTACATGGCAGAGGAAGAAACCAAGAGCCTTGGAGAGAGGGTTTTTCTCTTTACTCTTCTCCCTTCAGTCCTCTCCAGAACAAGTGCCTTGGGATGATCATCTGAGGCTTTGCTTTCATAGGAGAACAGGCTGGTTTAGCAGTATTTAGGGGTGATTCTGGGGCAAGGTTCTTTATGTTCTCTAGAGATATATATCTCTAGATATCTAGAGATATTGTTATCAAATACTCATGGTTTTCATAAAGATGTCCAGATACTCAACATATTTGGGACACAATCTAAATTCATGTTAAGATTTTAATGGTTTTTGGGTCATATCTAATTTATGAACAAACCAACAACTGTAGAGAAAGTAACCGATTACAGTTTTTACGTAGACCCTTAATACGGAGCAATCACATATTTCACTTCAACACTGTCTGTGTGGTTCATCCTTGAAAACAGTTATTCTTAACATACTGAAAATTTCCAGCAAACTATTTCAATTTCTTCTTCTTACAAGAGTTGAATTAAAATATAGTTATAGGCTGGCTTAACACCAACTGCCTATTTATACTTCCAATTTTGTTGCTGAAAATAATTGAGAACCTAATTAACTGTTGGCAAAAATATTGGCACTCAGAGGTGTGCCATACTTGCAGGTGCAGTCATACACTTGGATATCGAAAGCCATTGCCTGCACTCAGAGGTATTTTTATGCCTCAGGTACTTTATCACCCCTAACAGGAGGCTATTTTGATAAATGAACCTATTAAGAACAAACCACTGCATATATTCTACTGCTGCTCAACATAACAGGATAGAACATTAATACTAACTTGAAATTTCCACGGTTTAAAGGAAAATGATTATCTGAATGTGCTTTTTGTGTTTTAATGCAGATGTTATTTTAAAAACTAGGGTAATTGCAACCTGCTGTGTTATATGCTTCTGGTTTGTATAAAACTTAATAACACTCTTAATTAGGCTAATTTAGGCAGATTAATACCTCTGTGTGTGTCAGTACTCACTGTGCTGCCTGCCATGGGGCACTGAATTAATAGCAGCACACTGAGAAAATAGTGGTTTATAAATATTTTCATCTGAGCTTTGCAATGCAGACTGGAAAATAAAAAATGTAGGAAGTTTAATGAGAGTGTCTACGAAAGGGAATAGTTTTAAGTGAATACAGAATGGAAGCTGCTTTTCTGCTGGTTCTACATGTAGTTGACATCTGAAGAGGGCTGCAGAGGATCCCTCCAGACATGGAACACAAGACGTTTGGGGGTAATTAAAAAACAAATAAATAAAAGAAACCACATCAGTGTCAAGAGAAGGCAGCCTAACTCTTACTAAAGTTATCGTTGCTTCTAGACCATGAATTTCTCTGAAATCAGTCGATCTAGAGCAGGGAAGACTTCCTCTTATCACTTCTGTGAGAAAGGGGAAATGCTTCACCTTTGGAGATCCCTTTTTGCTGTGAGTGGGCGTACAATACGGATTTTAATAACAAAATACTAAACACGTCAACAATTATCTCATATTCGATATTCTAATGAAAATTCTAGTGCTGGGAGGAAAGCTCTACCTCTCCAGGTAACCTTCCACCCATGAAATGTTCAAAGGGAGCAGCAGTCAGTGGCACACACCCAATTGTTGTGCATCCTTCTCTGCATGTTTGCTTTGTTCATTCTAAAAACACCTATTGCACATACAGAATTGGACTGAATACTTTTATTTCATTTATGATGCAACTGTTGAGTCTGGAAGAAACTGTACTAATAGAAATACAATTTCTCTCTTATGAGCTGCAATCCTAAAAACAATGTACTTATAGCATGAAGAGCACAGAAAAACAAAGCCCTTATTCCTAACTGAGTTATTTGAATCCAAACGAATCATTTTGAGCAACACACATTTCTCCAGGATCAGGGAGTAACTAGTTGAAAGCCTTCTTCATTTCTAAAAAAGTCTTTGATTGTAAATTCACTTTCCAAAAGCTAACAGATAAAGAAACATACAGAAATAACCAAGTTGAAGTAATTCTCAGGGATAAATAGTTAATACTGCTTCTCTCCAATACCAATTCTTTAGGATGACCCCTAATTATTTGTGAGTGTGCCTCAAAATTTTTATTGGTCAGAGGAGTCTGTCTTTGTCCTGCACAAAAACTATACCTTTTTTTTAATATCTAATATCTGCTTTCGGGATTGTCTTTTCAATAGTTCCTTTGAAACATTTACTTCTGACCATCATCCCCAAATAAGTCCACCTCAAATTTCTAGTCAGATATAATTGTACAGGATCATCCATCAGGCTGAAGTTTCCTTTTCACAAACAGAAAACATGAAAGCTGTAGGAACACACGGATTTTATACATACCAATGTAAATGGTTGGGCATTGCCCGGGGTCCTTGGAGCTGAAGAGCCACGAGTTGATGCACTCCAGCAGAGGAACGAGAATCAGCAGAGGCACGATGCTGATCACATTCATTGCTGCGACTGGCAACACAAAGCCACTGAAGTGCAGGTTGGAATTCATGGCTTGGAGATAATATCCTGAAGGAATCTGCATTAAAGGATAAAACCCCATCCCATAAGTGTGCCAGGCATCTTTCATGGAGGAGATTTTTACTACATTTAGGAACCTTTGTTAAAGGGAGAAAAAATAGCAATATAACTCCGTATGTTTAGAATTGAGTCAAATGGTTTTGGTTCCTTTTTCCCAATGCCTATTGCAAATAAGAATTGACTTCTTAATAGGAATTAAAATACCATCAACATGAATCACAGGCACTGAATGCTGTTAACTTAATAATATGAAGAAAATACTATTAATCTTTACAAAAGAAGATACTGATCTGTCTCTTAGTTTGGAAAGAGCCTTAAACTTCTTGGAAATTATGCCAAAGGACTGATTTTTTTCCAGCAGTGAAAAGATATTTATATTTTCTACATAAATACTTTATTATAAACTTTATAAATTATAATATCTGTTTAATTTTCTTCTGGTCTCTAATAAATAACCTTGGTAACATATGTGTGTTTATTAGTTTTGAATGGTTTTTTTTTTGTTTGCTTGGGATTTTTTGTGGTTTTGGGGAGAGGAGATGAGGAGGGAAGAGGAGGAAGAGTGAGGCAGATGGATGGGAACACAGAATGATAGCAAGAGGAAGTGTCCATGAAGCATATATGCCACATATACATTAGAATTTCCTTAAGCAGCATTTTAACACCAAGGACTAAAAACGAATTTCTGAGCCAGCTCAGACTTGTTATTCCAGGTGCCAAAGGGTAAGCTACCTCCAGCTCCTGCTCAGCCAGGATCACCCAGACAAGAGGAATCTGAAGGAACCACGTCAGCTAAAGTGGCTTCTTGACACATTTACATTTCTATCACACACACGCTCAGAAGTGGAAAGAGCCTCCGAGCCTGACAGGGCTGGGAAAGGACTGCAGCTCTCCACAAATGCAAACCCACCCACTCCCACTGTGGGCACAACAGCCACACGGTCCTGTCAAAACACCGGGAGAGAAATGCAACCAAAACAGAAATAGAGATCTTCCACCTCTCCCCAGCAGGGAGGGAACAGTTGGGAAACTGGAAAATTGCATTTTTCAAGAAGAATACTGAGCCTGAGTGTCAGTGTTGGTCACTGTGACACAGAGGGAGGAGCACAGGACTCTCACAGGACGGCTGAACCAGCAAAGGGCTCCCAGAAAGGAGCAGCACTCACTCCAGATCCTTAATGAGTCTTGACCAAGTCAATTCTCATTACTTGAGGAGATCAGAGGCTACAGCAAGATGTATTCTTAGGCAATTAAAAGCACTCTGCAAGGCTGCTCAGCTGGCAAAGCAGCAGTCAGCCTGTGACACTGTTTATTGATATGTCTCTGAGTGTGTTTTTCTATCTCAGATTTTTGTTCAGAGCTGAGCACCCACCTGCATGATGCACGTCCTGTACAGAACCTGGAAGGTGAACAGCGGGAAGAGCCTGGCGAGTGACTTTGTGCCCTCCACCTGGGTCTCGCTGTAGTGCCCGCCGTGGGTCTCCTTGGCGTGGTCCAGCCAGCAGGGCAGTGCCAGGCCGAGGTGGCGATGGCGCTCGCAGCTCGCTCGCAGGGCGCTGACCATCACCCCTAAATTTGTCACCAGGGAGCTGTCTGAAAAACACCACAGACATTGCACACTGGGGAGGTTTCACCTGCTGCCAAAATAAACAAGCCAGGACAAAACACTTTGGGAGGGAAAATGTAAGCTGGTATATTCACCTTTGTGTCATTTTAGGGAGGGGAAAGGTAATAACAGTCTGGATTTGTTTACAAACATTCTTTTTTGAACCCAGTTGGTTCACAGCCTAGCTGTTACAAAAGCAATCCTGTCCAACAGCCACAGAGTGCCTTTTATTATCAGCTATTTAACACACCACAATGTGCTGCTGCGGTCCAGCAGGTAAAGTATTAATTTCCTTTGTTTTTCCTCTCCATTTATTGAATGTGATAGTGATAGAATGAAAGACAGAGCTGTCTGTTACCTGCTTTGGGTTTGTAAATCATTTCACCACGAACCATGTGGACGGCGATCATAGCCATGAGCCCGGACACAAACGGGATGAGAAAGCCGAGGTTCCTGGCCACGGACTGCTGGATGTACGAAATGCTGACAAAGACCACGGCTGAATTTAAGTTCACCAGCCAGTGGAACCTAGCACAGAGACGAGAGAGCAAAGTGGAGAGGCTGAATAATGGAAAAGCCTTTACAGATTAGAACATCAAATGAAAGGCATGGTTAAGTATAGTAATCATGGACAGCATCAGCACCATGCACACATTAACACAGCAGTTAAAACTGATTTTCACTCAAATGTCTCAGCTCCAAGAGGTGTACGATTAAAGTAAATGTATTAAGGCAGTAGAGCTGAACAAATTATCAGTCTAGTACTGGAAATATTCTTGTGGGTGACATGAAATACATCAACATTTACCATTTACACATTTAATATCTGGTAACAAGGTTTGTACGCAAAATATCATCAAATCATATGCTTCAAGCTTAAGAGAGAAACATCTTAATGCCACCACCCCTTGGTTAAGAAATATTAAATACAAACTTAAATGCTACTGTGACAAGCCCACATAAACCTAATAATCTTTTTAAAACATTTTGCAGAAATGTATTCATTGTGAAAACTCTAAAGTAGTAACATCCAGGTTATTCTTATTGAGAAGTATTGTTTATGTTTATACATCTTTGTAGAGGAGGTCAATTTTTTTCAGAATCAATGTAGAATTCTCTGCAAAAACAAAGTGAGGGGGAAAAAAATCCCAAAGAGGTAGGAATAGTTTTAAAAAAGTCAAAGTAAAGTGTACTGAGGAAAATGGCAGAACTTGATCTGCAATATATGAAAACAGCAAAGAGAGAGTGAGGGTGGAAAACACCACTGCTGTTGTGTTCTCTGCAGTTTTTACAGCAAGTCTGTGAGACAGAACACAGCTCTGCTCTCACCCCAGTCTTTGCTCTCCTTTTCTGCCCCAACAGACAAAATGTATTTCTCCTGCTGCAAAACAGCACCAGTCCATAACCCGAACCTTAGAAATGCAGAAGGCCCTAGAAGAATTTAATCCAGCAGGATCCAAGTCCCTTCTTCCCTTAGAATTGGTGTATCCTATTTATTTATGGGGTCAGAGCCACAGCACACACTGCAGGTTGGAACCAAGTCCTAAAATGTGCAAAGCAATCTTTTGAAGGATTGAACTAGAAAACAGGTAATTACCAGGACTTTTAACCCAATCTTTCATTCAATAATTCTGATTGTTTAAACAGAACATGGCTAAGATCAGACTCAAACTGATCAAGAGTGTGCCATCTCATTTGATGTCATTTTAAAATTCAGCCCCAAGACAAACACCCACCCACAGCGAACAGTCTACCAAGAAAAGTGATTATATTCTGAGAGTTCTAATGAGATTAAAAATGCTTAGAATGAACCCCCCATTTTTTAAATTTTGAGATTGCATTCCAACAGCCCCTCCTTGGGTGCCACTGCAAAAATTACATTTTTTTTTTAATTGCACAGGTGCCTTTCTTGATATTTCCAAAGTTCCAAGAACTGACCCATTTCGATTCCCCCAAGGAACTTTTTATTCGTATTATATCTCCTTTGTAATCAACACTGAGAAATGTCACTTTGATTAAACACAATTCTGAATGGCTAAGACCACAGTACAAAAAACTCTCCAGAGCTATCTTTCAGAACAACTGATTGCTCTCCAGTCTTAATCCCCCAGAGTCTTACTTAATCAAAATGATGTTGCTAATTAAGGATTAAAACTCAGAATAGAATAAAAAGGAAGGATTTTTTTTCCTCTTCTCTCCTATGGGCAGGTCAAGGAGGCAGAATCTGCTCTAAGGAGCTAAACAGTCTCGTCCACCTTTGGTAAAGCTACTTTATTCACTGAAGTTTGGATTTAATTCAAAACTCTTTGGTATTAACATAATTGGAAGAAAAAAGAATAGCCAGGAAAGCCATCCCCAAAGGAGGAGAGGCCTGATTCACCAAGATCTTCATTGATTCTTCAGCATTGCATTGTTCATATGCAAATGTGCTCAGGTTTTATTTTAACAACCGTGCATGGAAAGGAGAGTAAAAGGGGCAGTTCAGTTTCATCCTGCCTTGAAAGTACAGCACTCTGGGTAGGGCTACAGAAGGGGCAAATAAGGGCAAACAAATCATCAGAAATTACCTCGCTGATGCATGGAAGAAGAAATAGTTAATACAAAAATAAAAGAAATCCAAACCCTGATTTTTAAGAACCATTTTAAGAGCATTTTTTTCCTAGAGAACAACAACAACAAAAATTACAACCAAAATACAAATTTTAAGTTGTTTATCTGATGCCAGAACTTCCCAGCAACAGAGCTGAAATAATAGAGCAGATCCCTAAAAATGTACCCTGATATAAATCCCAGTATATCATTGCATTTTGCCACTGTTAGGGAGCAACAGCAAAATATCTTAAAGGCATATCCATGTTAAAGGCAGAAAACCAAATGGAATATGTTGTTCCAAAAGCAACTAGGTGGACAAGTCTTTTGAGTAGCTGGGCAAATAATTTAATCTTGAATACTCAAAATAACTTATCTTCTCCTAGTAAAAGGAAAAAGTCAGGAAAACTTTTAACTGAAACCCTTGGAAACTCCTCCAAAAACCTAAAAGCTTTGGAGTTAAAAACAAAACATGAAACCCACCATCCACAGAATCTGAGTTTGATTCATTCTATCTCTATCATTCCTTCTATTCTCTCTATTCTCTCATATCATTCTATTCTCTCTGTCATTCCCAACAGCTATTTAGCCAATTGAATCACCAACCAGTTGAAAAAGGACAGCAGCTCCTTCGGCCCGCAGTCCCCGAGGCTGTAGGCGCTCAGCGGGCACACCACAGCTCGGATGCCCCCGATGCCCAGGCTGGCCGTGAGCAGAGAGAAGAAAAACACGATTTTCTGCTCCCTTTTGGGCAGCGTCTGAAGGACGTGCCGCCTGTCGATGTAAACATCTTCGAAGGGGAACGACACAAGAGGTAACAGTGCTGTGCCTGGAACGGAGAGGAAATTGTCATTTGGATGGAAGTAGAATCAGATGAATAAGACATATTTTAGAGCAGGCATGTTGAAAAGACAGAGGGGAAATTCAAAGGTATTCAACATAAAAGTGCAAAGAGGGAGAGGCACAATTCTGTAGAGGGGCAGAAATTTTTTGGATGTTGCTATATAAAATAAGGTGAGACCACTATGGACCTCCAATAAGGATTCAAGTTCTTCTATTGACTGAGCCACAAATTAACCAAAAAACCCACAAAACAACCCATGGCAGAGTGCAGCATTTTTTGCATCTTTTAAAATCCCAGAATTGTAACAGAAATAATAATTTAATTTAAAAATTCTCAAAACTTTTGTGGAAAATTTCCTATTTTCTGTAGCAAAAAATAGGAAAATACAGAAAATACGATTTTCAGAAGATTTAACAACAGAAACACCGCCACGCACGGCATTTGCCATTCCCCGTGAGCGCAGCAAGCGTTCCAGATGGAATGGCCATTCTCGGGGGTCACCCACCTAGGAAGTGCAGGGCCATGCAGACGCACAGCAGCTTGGCCCTGGCCACGAGCCCCTGGGCCAGCCAGGCTGCCAGCACGGGGGTGAGCGCGGCGCTGCCCACGAAGCACAGCGTGACGGTGGCAGCCTGGTGGCTGCGGTAGCCCAGCTGAACCGTGCAGAACACCAGCGTGTGGCTCACGATGCCCAGGAAGGTGAACCTCTCGCACAGCTCCACCAGCAGCACGCACACCGCCGCCCGCGGGCTCCGCTGGGGCACCTTGCCACGGGGGGTGACCCCAGGGAGGGCTGGGGGCTCCTTGGGAGCCATGGGCTCAGGAACGCCTCCTGCACATCCCTTGTGTCCGCAGCTCATGCTTTGGGGGCTCTGAGCGGGGCTGAGATCAGCGTGGGTTGCAGGTGTCCTCCTGTGCTCCTCCGGTCATTAGTGAGCTGGTAAGACTCTGCCTTTGAATTCCACACTTGGCTACTACAATTTCTTAGGGCACCTGTCACTTTTGAGATATTGCATACAGGATCAAAGAGTATTAAAAAAAAACCCCTATACAAAAAAACAAGCCAAAAAAAAAAAAAAAAAAACCCAAACCAAAAAACCAAATAAAAAAAAAAAACAACCAAACCAAAACAACCAAAGCAAAACAACCCCAAAAAACCAACCAAACAACAAAAAACCAAACAAAAAGCCAACAAACAAAAAACCCAAAACCACAAAAAAGGAACAACAAAAAAAACCCAAAACCACAAAAAAAAACCCCAAAAACCCCCAAAAAACCAACCCCCCCAAAACAAACAAAAAAATCAAAGAACCATATGAACATTTCACCTTCTGAATTTAGCAGCACTAGGAAATTAAGCAGTTTATTTAATTAGTTCATTTGGGGGTGAACAAGATTTTTCCCCCAGAATTCTATTACCTTTTAAATGATGTGAATCCAATACTGTATGCTAAACTCAATCTGTATGTTAAAGATAAAGGTTTAAACACACATGAAAGCTAACGTTTACAGCAGAATTCAAATAACAGATTGAGAAAATAATTTGGTTAAAATAATCCAATACTTTAATTAGGCAACAAGTGAAAAACAGCAAGTAGATAAAGAGAGGGATTTTTTTTTTAAGGTTAATGTTATCCAATCATTGTGATTTTTTTTTTTTTTCTATTTCTGGTTGAAATTCAGATAAAGCTAATTATAAAAATAAGTAATGCTACTATGTTTAAGTCAGAAAAAAAATTTTAAAAGAAAGTAAGTTGAATTTATTGCCAAAAGAAAAAAGAGAACCTAGAAGCAGCCCAAGCCCCAAGTGTTTCCATAGGCAGATCCTGCCACACAGCTAGGGTGCATCAGAAGGGACAGGGGCAGAGATTCTCTCACATTAAAAAAAAGCTGTTTTAATCTATTCCAAGTTCAAAGCAAGAACTCAGACAGCAAAAAACTCCTTGTTTTCAGAGATATTCAATTGGGGATGAAAACAGCAGTGGCCTGTAGCATGCCAAGAACTATTCCTGTCTTCTGATCCATGATGGCTAAAATGGTCCTACCTCAGACAAACCAGACAGAGAAATCAAAAGTATAACTCAGCTTAGTTTCTCCATCAAAGCCTAAAGAAGCCAATCCCAAATCAAAACAGGACAGAGATAAATATTTCAAATTATAAGTGCATGTATCTTCTGTTGCACAAAGCTACTTCTATTTAACTGTTCATGAAGAAAATGGTTTTTCCTTTTTTTAAAGCAAATACAACTGTATTTTAGCATCAGAGAGAATACATAAGGATGAATGCACTCTTGCTCCAATAGACATTTGGGTGTAAAGAGTCTGTTTTCCTTCAGAGTGCCAAGTTTACCTGTTCTCAGGGCAGCTCACACTGAATCCTGCCATGGGCACCAGGACAGAGAGCTCTGGGCTCGGATGAGCTCTCTCAGTCCTCGTGGGGTGTCATTTACCCCAATTTTGGGTTACAAGTGGGAGACGGGAATAATGCACTGAGCCTTATAAAGGAAGGCAGTGGGTGATTTTTGTGATTACCTTTGCATGTGATTAATTTGGGTGTGGTGTGACAGTCACAGACCAATCAGCACAGGAGTTAATGTGCTCAAGGCTGGAAGAATAGACAACTTCATGTAACAGTAAGATCTTTATTGCTTTGCTTTTTTAATCACTTCTGCAGGAATTATAGGTGGTCAGTCCATTTCCTTGCCATGGTTTTAGGTGAATTCTACTTGAATCACCTGATGTTCAATTGCCTTCTCCTTACACAAGGTGACAGAACTGCATAAAGCCTAATGAAAAATTCTATTATTTGCATTAACATATGTTAAGCTTTATATATACCGAAGCTCCTAGAAAATGGACACACAAAATAATTGCTATTTCAAAATCCAGCCTTTCTGGCAGTACTTCTGTCTGCTAGTAAGGGCTTTGTATATTTTTAAAATAAATCTTTAAAGCTCTGAAAATGTGACAGTCAAGTCTTGGAGAGAGTTTACAGAAATATTGCTCTCCCATGACAGTGTCAGCTCCCTAGAGTCTGGCTGTTAATAATTGTTTTTTTGGTGCCCTGCCACCCAAGGTCAAAGGTCACCACTCCTTGTACTTGCACCTACACATTAGCATTAGGTAAGTGAATTAAGCTGGACAGGTTGGAACTGAAATTTTCTACTAATTTTCTCTGACAAGGGATAGTTGTCAGCATTTTTATTGTAGAGGTAATTAATTTATTGAAATTGAAGAGGCAGAACTTCAGTGTCCAGCAAAGCAGTTCCCCTGGCCAAAGGGTAGTAGTGGCTTTAGAGCTCACTTTGTGTTCTAGAAAGGTCAGCCTCTCTAATGTTTTAGTAAATTTAATTCAGCTTTACTCTTACTCTTTTAGAGAGTGATGTGAGACGTGTTACCCTTCATTGTAGCTGTGGCTGTGGCTCCTGGAAACACCTGGGGTGGAAACATAATTGATATGGACACGGCTGACAACGCAACACAAGAATTCCGACATTGTGAATAAAAAATTACGTGGGTCACATCTTTCTAGCACCAGGATTGCCATCAACATGCATGGGTTGAGAAGTGGCTCAATGACCACTGACCTGGGACTGTAGTTCCAAACACAGAAGAAATGCAGAGCAAAATGTTCATAGTTAAAAGAAATAACAAAAATTTATCTTCTAGGGATAACTTTTTTCTTTTATTAACTTTTTTTGGTTTTTCTTTCTCATCCCTTTTTTTTCATCTTTAGATGTCACGTTGGATGATCTGTTAATTCCTATGTCCTATATTCTGTTTCACAGGTGAATAATGAAAGTTCTTCTATGGAAAATGTCACCTCAGACAACCATTTTAGCATTTCAGTGATTTCTGCACTGTCTGCCACCGCAGTCTCAAAGAACTCTGGCCTGAAACAGACCTGGGACAGAATGTCTTTTGGAGTTCACAGTATTTCAAACCCATATGTGATGCTTCTGAAAACCCTTATCAGCATCAGTAAAAACACTGCCTGATATTTGTCTGACTGTATACCAGAAGAATAAATACATACAGAGCACAAGTGCTTTGTGAATCTTGTAAAGGTCAATTAAGAAACTGAAATGTACTCATCATGAGTTTGAGAAAGCCAGATTATGAAATCTGTTATGTTAGCAAATCTACTAAAAGAAATTGTTTTCTATTTTATAGGGGTTCTTATGAATGTGTAAAATCCCTTGAAGGGAGGGTGAAAGGGCAGGGACAGGCTCCCTTCAGCTGTGACAGGACAAGAGGCAATGGGCACAAAATGGAACAAAGGGAACTCAATTTATGAATAAGAAAAAACTTCTGAGGTTGTCAAAGACCGAAAGAGGGCGCCCAGAGAGGAAGGAGTGGAATCTTTATTCTTGGGGATATAAAACCTGAGTGGACAGAGAGCTGAGCAAGTGCTGCAGGTGGCTCTGCTCTGAGCAGGAGGTGCAGAGCAGATATTGCCACAGGTGCCCTCCAGCCTCAAACATTCTGTGATTCTGAGCAGCCACAGGAAATGGTTCGGAAAAGTAGAATCTAAGCAAAATGACAGAAAAAAAACTTTCTTGCCCAGTTGTTGGAGATGACCTCTCTGGGTGAGAAATTTACTTTACACTCTATGAGTGCTAATTTATTTTGATAATTTTTTTTTCAGGGAGATTGTTTTAAAATTGCTGATCCTCGAGCCTTTACTATAAATGAGAATTATTTTGGCATGATTACCCTGTTCCTTCAAACCGCACATGTTTTATTTTGGGGATTTTTTTCAAACATATATAATTATCTATGCTAAGCAGTTTATCATATGTTCTAAGGCTTTTGTCTTTATTGCACCTAGCTGACGGTATTATAATTCAGGAGTAATTGAATTGCAATTATTTTTCATGATGCATGGTATGGTTTTATATCACGTTGTTGGCAGATATTCTTTATGATGTCGTTTGGTCTAATGGGAAAATTAGAAGTAGCTCTATCATATAGAAAGATGGCTTTTTTGTGTCATGTTATAGTTTGTAGATGGCACCCAGGATATTTTCTTTTGACATATAGATTTTTAGGTAGAGGCTGAAATGAGATTCTAAAGCAGAGTTCACAGTTGAGACAATATTATCTGTACATCCAAGACGATTTCAACCATTCTCCCCTAGTGACAGTTCATTTATATTCAAGTCCCTTTAGTCGGCTGTGGTTAGTATTCTAAAATAAATATATAAGTACTGTGTGGTGGTGGAGTTTCTGCTCTAAATTCATCCCTGATCCAACAGGAAAAGATGTCAGAAGGCAATATTCATCAGAGCAGGGGAGTGACAGTGGATCTCCCACCTCAGTGAAGAGCTCTCCAACCACTGCAGTGCCCAGATCATTTTTAATCTCTCCTGCTGGAGCTCCACATGTGTAAAGCTCTGTGAGCTGTGGGAGCTGAAGGTGTGACCCAGAGATCAGCGCTGCTCTCCTGGAATTTGGGAAGAGGCAAATTTAGGGCTCCACGTCAATGAATAGTTAATTATGTCTACAAAAGAGAAAGTCTTCAACAGACAAGAGAGAGAAAGCACTGCCTGAGAAAAGTGCAGCTTTGGCCCAAGAATGGGAGAAAATGAGAGCTGAATGCTGGAGACAGCAGAGCATCCTTTTACAAAGGGAAAAGTATTATTTTAGAGTTTTCAGGTTTTTGCACAAAATAATATCTGAAATCTCACAGATTTTCATGGGATGTGTCAGTGACCATATGAACCCCAGATCGTCTGTCCATATGAAATTCTCACACACAGATGATCACATGGAAGTTGATGGCAGGACATTTGGGACAGTCATCTTCAAACTTTCTTATTCCCCTTATCTGTTCATATACATTTCTGCCTTGTGAACTGCTACAGGAGGCAGTGTGATATGATTTTATTTAACCATTTAGGTTTCTGAAGGAAGGGAAGGTTTTCCCATGCCTGAAATGCTGATAACAATAAATCACGTAACATTAGAGCTCGCTGCACCTCTGGGCCTCTGTTGTTTGATGTGAATACCTTTTCCTGTCTACGTATGGCCTTTAAAGACATCACTGAATTTCCCAAAGTGCAGTTACTCCCACTTAGACTGCAGTCCATGAGATCTGAATTTGCACTTGGAAATGCTGTTTTCAATTTCCATTGAAAGATCACACCACAGCCATCAGTGGCTCCTCCACCTTCTATTCAGTGCTCACACAGAATCTTTGTCCTGTTCAATACAAGAGATGTCTGCCCAGGCAGTTCTGAAAGCATGGAAGCAATATAAGAGAAATAGAACTAAAATAATTATTATCAACTTTATTTATATTTGATACATCATTAAGAGTTATTAGTTTTTAAACACTGGACTTTAAATTTCAGTGTAAGTGCTGCTGTGTGACTTTCAGGATAGGAATACAATTGCTTTCATGGAATATACTGAGTTTAAAAATAATCCTCCTCCATTTTGAGATATGCAATATACTACATTTTGAAAAATTCATTTTTTTAGAGGTGCACCTGCATGTGTGATTCCAAAACAATATAATCAGACCGAATAGCTTTATCAAAGATAGCAATTCAAAGCTTTTAGTGCAAATGCATCACAAATGCTCGCACTTAGAAATTCTCTTTCTAAGGTCGTGTTTACAGACTCTGCCACAATAAAAGAACAAAAATATCTTTGATGATTTAGCAGAGAAAAGGGTGGTACTGAAAAAGAGATGAGAAAGGATGGGATGCAAGATACTATTGAAAAATAATTGATACTGTAAGAGGAAGAAAGCCTAAACTCAAAAGGAAAGACAGAAGGGGAATAACAGTGAAATAAATTTGGTATTAGGTGCTCACATTTTACAGTTAGACACATAAGCATTTGTACATCAGTAGTTTTGTCACATTCATAACGCACATTGACCTAAAACCACATTCGAGTTCCTCAGCTTTTCTCTGTGTTGCTTTCTCCTTGACAGACTTTTTGAAGATCTTAGATAGGAAATGTCTTAGCGAGATGAACATCGAGTAATTATATTTGTGGCAGAAGACACGGGGGAATGCAAACCAGGCTTTGGCTGTCACACCAGGATCTGACAGGAAGAGAAAAGCACAAGGACACCATAATTTCGGTGTCCATTTTCCATGCCCAAAATTTTCTAATTTCCTGGCTGGGCTGGAATGGTGAGGGAGAAGCTCCCGAGCTGAGTGATGCACAAGGAGACCACAGGGCTGCAGTGGTTAAAAACAATACAGCCACGGCACGAAATGTTTGCCTTTCTCCACGTGTTTCTCAGCTTTCTCAAGCTGAAACAGAAAAAAGTTTGGTGTTCCAAGGGGTGAAGAAGACACCTTTGGCTCCAGTGTCCTTTTATAATATCAAGCTCACATTCTGGGGAAGGCTTGCGATGGATTTGTGTCTCTCAGATTACCACACCTGAAAATAAACACTGAATTCAGATCAGTTCTTACATTTACTTATGGATGATAGAGCACACAAATTGGTCTGGCTCCTTCCAAGAGAAAAGAATCATGTTTCCTGCTAAAAAAAATGGCAGGGAGATGTTTAATATGATTGCAACTAACTGTTAAAATCCAGGCAGCTGGCAAAAGAAAAAACCTGCAGAGTTACGCTGCCCCACTGCAGAGATGTTCCATTTATAAAATAATCTCCAGCGCAGCGCTCGTAGCTCATGTTTGTTCGCATACTTCAGAGGAATGTTCTCTCATCATCCCGAGAAGTTTACAGCGCTGCGTTGAGTTAACACCAGTGGAAATCAGGTCAGCAAGGAGGAGATCCATCACCAACAGCTGCACAGCACTTGGGTGAGCTGTGCCCGTGGCTGCTGCTTCTGTTTGCTGAAGAAATCGCAGTTCATATTATTCCCAGTGAAGGATTTTGGCAGCCACACGAGCATGCTTTCATGGAGTTGTAAAACCCTGATGGAGCTGTAAAATCCTGAGCAGATCTAAGCTTGAATCCAAAGTTTTAAAATCCTTTCTTCTCATAGTCCATAGAGGATTTCACCTCTGGATTTTGCAGGTGGGGTGGGCAGAGTCTGCCCTTCTCTGCTAGAGAAAATGGAATACACCAACCCAGAGTAGGTCGGATTTCAAATCTTTGGTATTGAATAAGGGAAGGAATAAGTTTCAAAATATGTGCATGAAAGTAACCATTAATATATTTGCTGTGATATACAGTAATGTGTTTAAAATGCATCTTATCATTGCACCAACTGTTTTTCAAGTTATTTGTGAATTTTCAGTGTGAACGCATATCCAGAGGCTCAACCTGATAGTCCTGACGAGTGTCAATTTTCACAGGATGTCTCTAACCAGTCACTGCTGAAAACATTGTCTGCTGCTAATTAAGTCTGGCACGTTTCTGTCAGATAGGCAAGGAATGTTATTCGCCACGCCAGAGTTGGGGCAGCTATGGTACAGAGAAATTGTGCAAATTAACAGTGGGGCCAAATAGAGAAATGGAGAATCCTAAATAAGATCAGAGGAAAAACTAAGATCTTAAATAATGGCTCTACTTACATAAGGATTAATCAAAACCACAACAATTTTTACAGGAAAAAAAAAATAAGCCTTTTAAAAATATTCAACAGTGTGACAATGAGATCAGGGGTTCGATGTGTGGGGAACACAATTTAAAGCCTTTAAAACCTTTCTCTCACTGATGCTGAACATCATGTTGATATTTGTCTTGCTGGAAAATAACGCACAGGACCCACAGAAATTTTCCAAGCAGATATTCTCCAAATTGCTCTACCTTGCAAAAAGGCAATTAATTTAAGTGAATCTGATTTTTTGAAATCAGACATTAAAATGAGCTTTACCCAGCTGCAATCCTTACTGTAAACTCTTGTTAAGAATTGTTTTTCACTGCTTACTTGGGATTAGAAAACAAACGCTATCCTCCAAGTACTGAAGGTATTTGGCAATTTTTTACAATGGCACAGACTTCAGGAGTGACTTTATGGTGACAATGTGGCTCCTGATAGAACACATAAAATGTTCTTATTCTGCGCATGATTTGGATGTGAAGAAATCCTTCTGTGCTCAGTGGTAAGGCTGCTGATGCTCCTGCCACGAACCTCATATTTTCCTGTCTTGGAGAAATGTTTTTGCCACACTCTCGTCATTGTTGATGATATTTAATGCAGACTACAACGTGCTGCCATTATCCCTGGCTGCAGAAAAACCTGGTTTGTACCTGAAGCTGCTCACAATCATTTTGATTTAGGCTATAACTGCACTCAAGGCCTTTTCCAGCTTAACATTTTGGTTATCTTTTTTTTCTTTTTGATGTAACAGTAACATAAATAAAAACTTCTGTGTGCAATATGGTACAGAATCCCCTGTTGCCCTTGCAGCACAGGGACAAGAACACGGCAGAGTGATGTTTTACAGGGCTGGAACGGCAGCCAATGGCTTGTGTGACTTTAATTGCAGCGCTATATTTAAAGTGGCACCGTTTTGGAGCACAGACAAAGCCTTATTTACCACGTGAGGTATAACAGCTGCATAAAAAATTATACTCCACAGATAAATCATCCCATGATGGCGGCAAAATACTGCATTTAGCATCTCTCTGTGCCAGCAGGAGTCTCAGCAAAGCTTCAGACACCTGCTAATGGAAAATAGAGAGGCTACTTATTTTTATTACCTTCAGAATTTTTGTGATACTAAGCTTTGGATGTACCAAATTTATTCCAAGAACTACCAATTTTATTCCCCCTGTGGAAATGCAAATTTTGTTGAAAAAGAGAGAAATAACTTCCAGTAATATCCTGATTTTTTAACAAGCTGTGATATTACGTTTTGTATTGCCTAACACAAATCTGCGCTGACCATATCTCAGGAGACATTAACGTGGGGAAAAGCTGAGCTGCATTGCCCCACTCAGTGTGCACTTTTTGCCACAGAGAGACAGAGCTCTTGTCCTTGGCTGTTCCTCCCTTAGTGCCAGGCAGGGCCCTCAGGTTCCCAAAGTAAATACAAACCTCCCGATGGGGTGGGAGTGTCCAACATTTGGAAACTGTTGGAGTATGAAAAGATCTCTTAATTTTCCTTGGTTTTTTTCCCCAAAAATTCAAAAGGGATTTTTGGGGTTTCCTGGAGATTCGTTTTTCTTTAATTTACCTTCCATCCCACCAGTTGGTTACTTAAGCAGACAAAGCTTAAGAAAATACTGCCCAAGCAGGTTTGTTTTTTTGAAAGCAGTTTGAACTATATTCTGTTTTTCACAACACAGAAAAGTGAGCTGAAAGCATGTGACACATTGGAAAGCACAGTTACAATTCCTCTTTTTTTAGCTCCTGATGTCTTAGGTCTATTCAGTCTCTTTTTGGACGTGTGCAGTTTGCACTGACACAGAGACAGAAATAAGGGGATGCAGTGAACACTGCTGCTGTTGTGGCAGCTCAGCAGGACTCAGAGCCAGGCAGGGGCACTGACTCCTTCTGCTGGGGACACTTCTGTTCAGCTCACACCAGCTCTGCCAAAGGAGCAGGAGGAATTTGGTTTGATTTCTGACACACTCAGGGTTGCCTCCCCCAGGCCATAACCATTCACTATGTCCCGCTGAACAGCTCCATGTGTCCCCTGGAGTTTTATATATCCCCAGGAGTTTGTCCTGTGCCTGCTGTCCCCTCTGTGCCAGCCTGGGCATGGCTGAGCCACCGAGGAGCAGATCAGCACAGAAATTCTGAATCCCAGGAGCCACCGCCGCCTCAAGGCTGGCACAAGGGACAGCCTGCTAATCAAATCAAAGGTTTCAGGGTGAGATATGTCTGCAGAACGTGAGGCTAATAAACAGAATTAAACAGTTTTAGAGCTTTGTTAAAGGTTTAGTTCACTTTCTGCTCTCACTCAGCTGATTCTAAGGAGGAAGTGCAACTCCAGCCTTGAGACACAAAAGGCACAGACCAGAAAGTGAGAAGCCATCAGCCCCAGCAAACCTGCAGACAGAATGGTTCTCTGTCTAAATTGCATTCCTGCAGCTCTCATCACAAGAAATATGCTGGGTAAGTTCAGGGGCAGGTTACCCTGCCATTGATGGATAAACTTCCTAAGTTGTTGTTGTTGTTGTTGTTTTGCATGTAACAGTTACAAGAAAAGGCTTTGATTTTATTTTTAAAGCAGTTCTGAAGTAGGTTAGATATCAATGGAAGCTGTCAAATCAATAGGATACTTCCTTGTTTTTGCTTTTTTCTTTTCTTTTTTTCTTTTTTTTTTTTTTTAACAGAATGGGAAGAAATAAGTTCTGCAATAAATTGTTGATTGGTGTTTTTAAATGCCGGTCAGGACAAGCCTCCCCCAGCAGTTTAAATTCCTGCAGTCCATTCAGCCTCTGCCTGTTGGCCACAGCTGCCACCAAGGGTTATTTACTGAGTGCCAATGGTGACAGCACATTATGCAAGGCTGGAGGACCAAAGGGCACAGCACAACTTGCTATGAGAAAAATGCCTCATCTTAATCGGGGCACTAGTGAAGCAAAATAAACCCAGCAACCAAAAAAACAACTGGTACTGAGGGCCTCCTGCCTGATAAAGGCTGAAAAATATTTTAAACCTCATTAGAAAAATAAAGTTTGCCTATTTCTCCTGTTTCATACACTGTGCAGGAAAGGAACACATATGCTGTCACATTCATATTTTAAGGGCTCTTTTTTTCACCCAAACCTTCGTACCTCAGATTTGAACTTTAAACTTGTGACAGTGTTATGTTCATTAGAATAAAAATCACTTGCTATTTTCATTGCAGAGCTCCCCCCCAGAGGTTACCTTAGCTGTTTTATAAATCATCTCGGGAGGAAGGCTGGCACAAAGGTGACAGCTCCCTCTGGATAATCACCTCTCCTCCTCTGCAGTGACTTTAAGCAGAGAGGAGCATGTACCTTGCACTTCAGCTGTGTGGTCAAGCGCCAGCTGAGCAGCACAGCACCCTGACTCAATCAGCTTGTGAGGATTTCACTGGAGCGCAGCAGAATCACAGTCCTGCTCTGGAGGAAGGATCTCAAACACTCATCGGCTATCAAACCACATTCTCTGTCCTTCCAGGGCAGAGCTCATGCACAGAACAACGTGAGTGGCACAGTCCTTTGGCACAGGGTCCTTGGAAGGAGCTGGGGCTCAGATTACTTTGATTTATCAGCTGCCTTGGGAGCTGGGCTGATTAGACTAATGGCTTATCAGGGATATGATTTCGACATTGCAGTCCTGCATCGTGGGGGCAGGCAAATGGAGCAAGTTAGATCTTGTAGCAAACAAAACCTACAACTCAGGGCACAACCCAGTAAGCAGAAACTTAAAGAGAATAAACAGGTTCCAAAAGAATCCTGGGTTTGTGAGAAAAGGTCAGCTTATGTGTTATAATTTTTCTACACAAGCTAATAAATCCTAATCCTCTCTCAGGGAGACTGAAACAGTCTGGAAATGTGTCAAATCTTGCCAGACTGAGTCAGAAGAGGAAAAAAAATCAAGAAAACTGTCCCTTTAACAGGTCACTTCCCCATGACCTGATTACAGACATTGTGCAATTAATAGGGACCTTCCACTGTTTCTATTGGACTTTGAGGGCAGTTCTTGGAGGAGAAAGGGTTAAATGTAGCAGGTAAAGGGTGGGGGACACAGGAAGGGACGGAGAGCCTTCCATCGTCCTGGAAGTTGGCCGTGATAGTGGCAAGTAATAAGGAAGGAAAAAGCTGAGAATATTAACCTGAAACATAAATATGATTCAACTGCTAATCACTCCATCTATCCCCGAAACTGTTGTCTCTCAGTTAAATAAGGAAAATAAGACTGTCCTTTATGAAATGGATAATCCTGGAGTGTGTATCAGTACCAAAGATAAAGGGAGCTTATTTTCTCACTGTCTCATAACACAGAATCAGAAGACAAATTCAGCTCAATGCCATTAGGAAGAACAAAATCCAGCCCGGAAAAAAACCAATACTTTTTTACTCAGCTTATAATTGGACTTTGATATTAATTTCTCTTGGAAGCCAAGAACTTGACAAGGTACAAAAAGGGACTGGATATTTATGCAGACAATGAAAATCATCTACAGAATTATTAATTTTGAGGAACAAATGTTAGGAAAATATATAAAATTTCATACTTCAGCTATCTGGTGACTGTAAACTGAGCAGCTTAAACTGACAAAGAGTAGTTAATTTGGTTTCCCCCAGCTAAATAGTTAACTGTAGAGGTGTGGAAATAAAGGAACTTTTGAAAGTGGAACATAATTTGAATCTTTGGCAATAACTTGCATGAAATACTTCCAGTTAAGAGATATTGCACAAGGCACTACACACTGCAGTTGTTACTAATTCTCAGTCCTCCTATACTTTTATTGGGCTGATCTTAGCTGGTACAACACCCCCAGGAACCACAGGAACCTTATATCGAATACACCCTGGCAGTTCCAGGACTTGGCAGCCTCTTTACAATGGTGAAAGATATCATATGTTAGTATTATACAGCTATTTACACACAGAAATCTCAAAAAGGCCGAGGATTACACGAGACACCGCCCAGTGAAGTGGGACAGAGTTGAAGGTGGAGGACACTGAACATCTTCCACTGCCAATTCTTGCTGCTGGGTAACACAGAGCTTCATTTGTCACACCTGTCAGGTTCCCTCAGCTCCACGTGAAGATGTTGTGAAATGCAGAGATTGCTAGTCTGCTGCAAAACCACGGAGCAATGCTTGCCTGTTTTGAGACGGGAATTGCCATTAGCCCAGCAGAGCTGCGTGTGCCATCGCTGTTCAGCAGACACTGTGCCTTGCTCTCACCTCCCCTGGCTTCAACGCTCAGAAACAGAGCTGGCAGGCACCTAAGAAGTCAATATTTTGTTTGCTCTTAAGGAGCAAAGAGGTGAGGACATGCAGAACTAAAACCTCTGCGTTGTGTCTTCTGCCTTTCTTCATTCTTACTGAATGCAAATAGTTGGGAATGAAACATGGGAACTATTAAAAAAGAGGCAATAATTGAGGGAAGAAGGACCATGTTTGATTTCTAGTGAAACTACCTTTAGAAGAAAAGTAGTTAGAATGACGTAATTGCTCGTGTAGCCATTAACCTCTTTAATGAGGATCTGCTGGAACAAAGACGCAGCTATTCCAGAGCCTGGGCCAGGTTTGTTACTGCATTTAAAACCAAAGTGTGCCTTTAACTTTGCAGCTTGTGAGGAAAGAAAGTTGTTGCATCAGTGGGAGCTCCTGGCAACTCTCTGTTTCCCAGAGAAGAGCTTGCCTTGGGTAATCTCACCCAAAAAGAGCCAGGGCAGTGTGGCTGAGTGCCAAGGTCAGGGACAAGCTTAGGACACAAACGAAGAATCAATTGGGTCCACTGTCCCCAGGAGCACAAGTGACACAAAGCATCTTTCAAGGAGCCAGAGTGTTCTCCCCCCCAGTGTCTCCCTGTTTTGCTGCTTGCTTTAGCTTTGGTCAGAGATGTGACACGGCTCGGGGTGGTGCTCACATGGACCCTCCGGGCAGTTTCTGATGGCATTGCTCCATTTCACCCTCTCTGAGGGACACAGGGACCGTTCAGGGGTGCTGCTAATTGTTTGGGACAAGAAATTCCTGGGAAGCAGCCAACTGTGTGTGTGTCCGTTTCAACAAGGATTAAATATCAGTGCATCGAGGTGGCCATTCCCATTCTGCCTTTGATATGGACACTGGAGATACTCCTATTCTTAAAAAGATGTAATTTCTGCAGAATGAGTTCTGAAAGCATCAACATGTGCTGTGGGATGAAGACATTGTCTTGTTTCCTCCAGACTCACCTTAACCCTGCCCAGTTTCACACATTCCTTCTGCTTTTTGCTGTTCGAGAAGCTAAGCCATCAGTGTCACTCCCCTGCTGCACCAACCTGAGGTGATGAAATTCAGCGTTTATGAGTCTGGCTGTATTTCTCACCCCTTGAGTGGCCAGGTCAGCACCATTTCGGAGGTGCCCACAGCTGCAGCCCGGGGGCTGTGACTCAGGTGTGCTCTGGAGGAGGAGCCCTCGCACTGTCACTCACCTGCGTTATTAGAAGCACAGAGCTTCAAGAATCACTGTGCCACCTCCTCACCTCTAAATTTAGCTGCTGTGCGTGGGTCTGAAGCGATTTAGCTAGTCTGAGAAAAGGGCTCATTCCAAATAATCAATTAAAAATCCATCATTTTAAGAACTATGTGGGCCTCAGGCCAAATGCATCTCGGATGTAATACCTTTGACTGTTTAATGCTGATATTAATTATTTGTATTACAGCTGCAGATCCTAACTCAGAATGAAATTTCTTTGCTCTGCCCAGCAGCGAGTCCTGTTCCAAGGAGTGCAGTATTTAAGTGGGCATGATGGACAAAGAGCAGCGGCAGAAACTCATCATTATTCCCTGCTTCACGGATGGGAAACTGAAAGACAGATTCAATGACCTGCCAAGGGTCACAGAGGAAAAGGAGTAATTCATAAATCCCAGTACAAGGTCTTAAACCATGAGATTTCCTCTCATTCTTTAATCAATAATAAAACACCACAGATGTCTAAGAACCTAATATCTGCAAAACTGCTCCAAGGTCTATAGGCACGATACAATTAATTTCCATTAGGAGCAATGTGATGTGAGGGCACTCTGTACTGACCAGAAGAGTAGGCCTTGCAGACTTTGCAGTTTTTAAATACTGTTCTAATAGACAATATAAAAATCAGGAATAGTCTAATTAAAATAAAAATATGGGGAAACAGTTGCCAAACCTTTGACCCAAGCTAAAACCAAAGGAACTGATTCAGGAGGTAAACCAATGTTTTAAAAGAAATCAGGTCTAGAAAAAGAAAAGTCTGTAAGTGAAAATATTTATAATGGATTTTCCCTTTTTGAATGAGGGTTATGTTTCTCAGTGTTATGTGTGTTGTTGTTTGACCTTTAGGGCTGTGCTCAGACACATTTTTAACTCTCTCCTCCCCTACTAGAACAAAGGATTGCAAGAGAAATTCTCAGAGATTCACCTGCCTTGTATTTCAGGAAAAAAAATAAATCAAGTATCAAAGGACTTGTAACACGATCACAAATATCAGCAATGCTGAGTGCATCAAACACCTGCAGGTCACGAGGAAGAAGTTCAGCACTGTGGGAAAAGTTCTCCTCATTCAGCCCCGCAAGGCCAACACAGAGAGCTGCCACAAACACCTCCACTCCTGCCCAAATCCCTCTGCAGTTTCTCTCCTGTATTTCCGCAAACGTAACAGGAGTCATCACGATGTTGTGCAATACACAATCAGGCCTTAACATGTATAACTTTTAAATCTTTCCATCACCTCTCTTATTGTTTGTTAAACGAGTAGAAAAAAATATAATTTAAAAATTGCTACTGCTTCAATAAGCCTGAATGTTGCAATGAGTTATGGTCAAATTTTGTGCAATATAGACATTATTGACATCAATGCAATTGCAGTTAAGCACATATACCCACTGCTAGGTGTTGTGACAGGTTTGACTTTTATTTTATGCCTTGGAAGCGTGTATCTAACCTGGAACCTATAGCTACTGCTCCAGTTAAAACATCAAACAACAGAACTCATGTTATTTTTAACAAAGCACGATGCACTTAGAGCTTTGATACCACCAAAGAAGTGGAGAAACTAAACTTGTGTCTTTACAACCTGTCTTAAACCTCCAACATTCACAATATGTAAATCAAACTGAAAAAAATACTAAGAAAACCTCTGGATAGTGTATTTTAACCAGCATTCTGAAGAAATTAGAAATTCTGGTTTAAGCATTCATTCTGTAGAAGGACAATACAATACGAAAGAATAGAATAGAACAGAATAGAACAGAATAGAATAGAATAGAATAGAATAGAATAGAATAGAATACAATACAATACAATACAATACAATGCAATACAATACAACAGTATTTTCCTTCCTTCCAGCACTACACAATGAACTTTGAATTTCTAAGCAATTTGCACAGCTCCCCCCTCCCCCCCCCCAGTATTCTTTGCTAAAACTATTGCACAAAAGTGCAGAAGTGACAAATTAATTTCGCTGCTTTATCAGGGGTGCCAAATTTACTGGCTGGCATGGACTGGCCAGATGGAAACTTTGTCCCATCGGTGTTTATTCTGATAAGTTATCTCCAGCCGTGGTAGGGTAAAGTTCTTAAAAAATTGGTGCCATTGCTGCTGCTCTTTGCTCTTGTGAGAGTGAGCTGCAGGCAGGCCCTGCTCATTCAACAATTTGTGTTTAAAGGAGATGCCTCTACTTGTGCCTGGGGTTATTTTTCGAAAGCATGAAAATGAGTGAAACCCTTGTGTGCCAATTAAGCTGAGTGGGAGCCATATCCCAAAAATTATTTAAAAAAATGTTGGGTTCAATAGGATGTGGACTGGGTCTATTGCAGTGGAAGAAACAAATCAACTACTTTTATTTCTGCAAGAATAGTAGTAAAAAACTTGAATTCAAGGCAGAATAGCTCATTAAGCAACAGCTATATTTTAAGTGTTTCTGAACATATCGTATAAGGTCATGACACTTTCTAGGTGCTTTGTTTATTCAATAAAATTTACTAAAGGAAGGAAACTTGCATTGCTTCTCATGGAATTAATGGAATGTCCACAGAGTTTAAGAGCACCTTCTGTGGAAGGCCAGCAGCAGAAACTCTGCATTCAGGCAAATCAGGCCACTTTAATGTGCCCTTGACCTCCCTTATGTGGCATTAATATAAATTTATCTGCCTTGTCAAGGGAAGAGTAGAGGGAATACTGAGTGCCAAGAAGGAGTGATAAGAGTCCCTGAACTGTTTTTAAAAGTAGAGGGGGCACAGTTTCAGGGAGGCTTTTCAGAGGCTAAAAATTCGATGGTGCACCTGAAATTTCAGAATTAAATGACTGAAGTAACTTCATGAAAGACTGAAAGAAAATGTGAATGAAGAGTATTGGTATATAAAATGTAAGGATAAGGGGCTAGGATTTGCCCTTGGCTCGGGAGGTCGAGCAGAGCAGCTGAAGAGTTCCCTGTGCTGCTGAGAGCTCTTTGCTTTGGCTGCTCTGGCCTGGGAAGGCAATGAAGGGTCTGAGCACATCACTGCAATGCTAAGAGCACTGTGCAAAGACTAACGCTGCCTTTGGTGGCCAACACTGCCTGAGCAAACAGGACTGGGGAGAAATTAGGGTGAGAGGCACCAAGAGCTCAGTTCCAAAGAGTCTGGGTGCAGCCAGCAGGGTGGAAGCCAATCTTGCACAGAAAGGGCAAAATCCTGCTGTTGTTAAAGTGGGAAGATGCTCACTGTTCTTTTCGGAGCCCTTTCTCATTTTCTGCACAGCTCCTACACCCATTCTATACATCCACACAGATTGATGATTCACCAGAGCTCCTGTCAAGGACACATTTCCCCTCAGCTGCAGCACACCCAAATACATCGTAAAATGCCTCTCCAACAGCACAGGGGCTCATTCCTGCTGGAGGAAGGCGAGGGCACTGCTCTGCCATTCCTCCCGTGCACAGAGGCTCAGATGTGACTCTCTCTGGCTCAGGAGAGCAGCATGTCCTGCTCCAGGAGGATGTGACCTGGCTCAGACCTGTGAAACCTCACATCGGAAGGAGTTCTCTCCCATTCTGAATTCAGCACTCCTCGTCAGAGTGCCAGAGATGAGAATGAAAAGGGGTGAATTCGAGGTGTTTCCCTGCAGGAAAAAGCTCTGTTCCTCCTGCCTGCCTTCACCCCAGGCATGGCCTGTGGACACCTTCCCTGCAGAAGGGCACGAGGGAGCATTTCAGAGCTCCTGTGTGCAGTGCACACAGGTAAGAAAAACCTGGCCTAAATGTGAAAAGACAGATTATAGCAAAGAAAAAAACAACAACCCAACAAAAACTTGCACAGCTCCCAGAACTGTGTTATTGAGGACGCTATTTGTCATCTGCTGTATAGCAGAGCATACATTTTGAAACAGGCTGGCAATTCCATTTCATTCACTCTTCTCTTTCCTGCTCCACAAGTGTCATTGAAGGTAAGCAGCAAAGTCACCCTCTTCATGAATTTCTCACACTGAAATGCTCTCCTGAGGATTGTTACCGTGCCGCTATGTGATCTAGTCTGGAAGCCTGCATGTACCAAATTAAAGAGAACTCCATGAATCAAAGCTGAGAGTTGGTACTGAGATATATAATGAGCACAAGAGCACACGAGGCCCAGTCCTGCTCCCTCTGAAATGAGCAGCAAGGGTCTGATTCTGATTTTGCTGATCCAGCTATAAATCAAGAGCACTCCACTGAAGCACACACGAGTAAAAGGTGAACAAGCAGTCTTTCAGCCGCTAAATTCCCAACATATCATGCACTGTATTTTGCACAAAACATTGTCCCAGCTAGACTTTGGCTGCACGGCCATCCTGGGACAGAATGGTGAGGATATATTCGAAGTGTGCCTTAGGAGAAGAGCAGTGATGGCAGAGCCTGCTGAGCCCCACCGAGTGCCCACCTGAATTAAAAACAGACAGGAGCCTCTCAGAGTCTAACCTAAGCAAGTACTTCTCTTCTCCTGCTGTACTGTCAGATCCTCTGAGTCCTGAGCTGGAGGCAGGATTTGATGACCAGATACCTATTACGAGATTCCATAAAATTTTATGTGCTCATGAGCAATCTTTATTCACACAAAATTGACAGTGCAGCTGAAAATCCCTTTGTATTTTGAGACTTAAAACAACAGAGAGCATCAGCCTTAAGTCACAATATGTTATATCAGCCAAAAGATTTTCACCAGGACTAGTTAGAATTGCAATGGCAAGGAAATCAATTAGTTGCAGCAGAGTGTAACAGAGAAAAGCTGGTTATTGTGGCTTGGAGGGGGAAAAAAAGAAATGGTGTTTTTGTTAAGGCATAGTATTCATAGGAATGGCAAGGGTGAAGATTTGAGAAAGAAAATTGCCCACATTTACCAGAGGAATGTGAGATTTTGTGATGTTCGTTGTAAACAGGATTGCACCAAAGAAGATCATCACTACTGGAGAGAATAACTGCATCCTTGTGTTATCACCTCTTTATCTTTTTAATGAGAATTGCCTGGCAAAGGACCATATACAGGGTCACAACACTCCCAAGAAGGATTTGTGTTTGAGCAGTGACTAAATATGTATTTTTAGCCTATTATTACTGGGCATTATATGGACCACTAAATGAAAAATGGTCTCTGTCCCAATTAACTTTTAAATCAATTACGCAACTCCTTTTCTCCACAAGCTAAAGGATGGAGCAAGATGCAAACTCTTGTCTTGCTACTGTGGTTTGTTTATTTTTATTTCCCATCCCAGGGCTTTAGGGAGTGTATTTCTGCTAAGTATTTCTGCAGCTGTTCAAAAGCAATCTTACAGCACAATGCAGTATCTGAATAATTGTCTCGGGTGACTATTAAAGTCTAGTGCTGCCCCATAAAACCATGAGGAGTAACCTTGCACCACAGCAGAAATATCCAACAGCCAACCCTGCGGAGTGCCATTCCTGCTAGGAGAGAGCTGCTGCAACTGAGTGGAGATTCAGGAAGGCAGAGAGAGCGTGGGGAAGGCTCTGCACCTTAAATTGTTTCTTTTCTTGCCGACTAAGCAAAGCTGCTGATTGTTAAATATTGGATTGTCTGTATTCATCCCCAGCCAACGGAAGGCAAGGCACAGACATCGAGGAGGACTTTAACCTGTTACACACGGAGTGTTTGTCTTCTCCTGTGCCTCTCTGCCTCTCCTCACAGCCTTTTACACAATGCACTGAAGGAACCCCTTTAAAGCCTAATGTATGGTAATACAGTTGACTTGTGGCTGGTTGGCCTGTTGGGGATAAAACGTGCTGGTTCCAGGTAATTCTGCTGACTCCAAGCTTGGCTCTGTGCAGAGAGCAGGAGGAGGGGAGATCACTAATAAAAATAGCTGTGCTACCTGGGGAAGCTCTGCACGCTGCAAAGGTACTGTTAGAGTAGGCCCTGTAATTGCAGATAATTGATTTTTTAAAACCGTGACGTTCGCCTCACCCTGACTACACAGCCTGCCTCTTAACCCTTGCACAGCAACAGCTCTCACACAAACAGAGCTCCCAGAAAAAAGCTCTGGGCACTCTCTTCTAACTTAGCAAAATTTTGCATTACACAGCTCCTTTCCATCTGTGAGTTGGGCACTTAGAGGACTACACCAAGAACTGTAGAGGACAACTTGATAATCACCAGTAAATGAGCTTTTTTCTTTTCCTGGTCTCGGCACAATGTATAAATGATGTATACCTGGGCATACAATCGGCAGATCTGATCACTCCTGTGCTTTGTGGAGTTTGTATCCTTTCCTCTCACTGCCTGCGGGTCACCACCCACTGTGACTGGTCACTTCCACCATTTATGATTGTTTCTGTCTCACCAGGTGAGCATCTGGAATTCTGAAAAAAATGGCAAATTCCAATACTGAGAATTGTTGTCCTCCAAACAGTGGCATGGATAAAAGACAGACGGATGGACACTTCTCTTTCGGTGTTAGGAGCTCAACCAAAAGGCAACTTATGCCAGAGAAGCCTTTACTGAGCTATACCCAGCAGGAACAATTCCCAAAGGAACAATAATCCTTTCTTGCTGTTTTTGAAGCAGTTCCCTAGAGAAACCAGACAGCAGCTTGAGATCTGATGAAGAAGTGTGTGAATCACAGTGAAATTACATAGGTGGCAACGTTCGATATAGTGAAAGTGCTTCCTAACCAGAAGGTGCAGGTTTTAATAGAGCAGCACAAAAACTGACTCTGGTCCGTCACACTAAACATTTTTGTAACACTTTTCTTGTGGTATTTAAACGGCATTTCAGATTTTAAATTAAAATATGGACTGAATCTTAGTGTTCATGATTTGTTTTACTCTGTAAAGCACTGGTTTATTTCATGAAGGAGGTATAATTTGCCAATTTAACTTGAAGAAATAATTTATATTATCAAGTGGGTGGTGAACTAAAGCTTGAGGTGTGGTGAAAATATACTGCTGGTACTCATTACCCCTCTAATTAGGGCGAATAAATGGAGCCAGAGAAGGAGCCAGGACAGAGTGAGGCTGATCAATTCACGCCTCTCCCTTGCCCTCCCTGTTGGAGCAGAATGACTGCACTTCCCTGGCCTGCCTGGGGAGTGTCTATTCCTTGCTGGAGGTTAAATGAGAGACTCTTCTATTTCTACTTTCATGCTGACCCTAAAGCTGTGTCCTGACTCTGCTGTCTGAGGCTCTATGGACAGTTTTTCATGTTGATGGGCAATTGTCACGAGAAAGAGCTGCTGCCATGAGCGAGCTCTGCAGGACAAACCCTCCAGGACCAGCACAGCCCTGGGCTCTGTGCCATCCCCGATGTACAGAGCCATCCCAGCGGCGTCCAGGGACAGTTCACAGAGCAAGGACGGGGGGAATGGTCCCTCGGGAGCCACTGCAGCACAGTACTGTCCAACCCCGCTCCGATCCCAGCGCTTCCCAAATGCTCCACAGCTCTTTGTGCTGCGGCTGAACTCTGAGCGCAGAACAGACCTTGGGCACAAGTTCACTTCTGCTTACAGACTATGGCCCCACTTCTCACTCTTCTTATTCCCTTCCCCCTAAGAGTCTTCTCTCCAAGAACCTGAACATTTTAAGAGGTTCAGGGTCTGCAAAAAATCTTGGCTTCTCTTGTTTCTTTCCTTTTTATTCCCCTCTGTGTTTCTTTTCTCCCCCTTTATTTTTTTCTTTCTCCTTTTTTAATTTCTCTTATTTTTTTCTGATTTTATTTCCATCTTTCTTTTTTTTTAATATTTTTTTTTTATTTAATTCCCTTTTTTCTTTTCTCTTATCTTCTCATGCCCTCTCCTTCCTGTTTCTTTCTTTTGTCTCTTTTTGTATTTTTCTCTTTTCTAGTTTTTCCCTATCTTGTGGGGTTTTTTTAAAAAAATTCCTCTTTTCTCTCTTTTTCCTCTTTTTCCTCCCTTCCTGTCCATCTCCCTTCCTCCTAATCTTCCTTCTCAGAATTAGGGGTATTCAAAAAGGGTAGGAAAACAGTAACAAGGTGCTTGCCTCAAAATTCAAAGGCTAGGAGTATAGCAGCATTCCCAATTCCAGAAGTGCTTTTTAAAAGTCACATAAATAAACCTGAATTTCCAGAACCTGAAAAACTGGAATGTAAAATCCAAAGGATGTCATGGAAATTGTCGATTTTTTAGATGCAATTATACTTCTTTTTACATCCTGCCTACAACTATTGAAAATGACCTTTCTCCTGACTTTCTGGTGTTTCCAGATGTAATTCTGAGAACTTGTATAAATCAATTACCAGCTTTTTATTTTCTCAAGTACAATAATGTGTTTTAGCTGTTAACTTAATAGGTTTACCTGCTTTTAAAACTGACTGAGGATAAGGATGAGAATGCCAAACAAACAAAAAGGTGGTGATAAAAGATAATTACAGTTTTATTTCAGTCACACCATGTGATTATGACGTGTGTTAGGTGTGATTAAAAAAAAGTATGAAGATACAATTCCTGCCTTGAAGTAAGTCATGAGCTGCAGAAATGCTTCCATGTTATCTGAAATAAATCCATTCCCTGGGATGGACCCATGCTCATGTGAGTTTTTTTCGTTGACTTTAGCAGAAGCTCTGTTTGCTGTGTTAGTGAGAATAAAGGTTGTTGAGCCAGACTCCTATCAACATTTGAAAACAGTTCTGATACTACAGCTCTTGCTCAAATGAGTTTTGCTGTGTTGTATGGTTTTAAGAAGAGTTACTCAGGTATTTGGCAGGACATGACAGGACATGACATGAGGCACAGAACTAACATCAATGAATGCTGAATATATCCCTAAGAGCAGGGATTTTTCCGTAGGGATGCAACTTTAAAAATGATATCCCTTTCTGAGTCTGTTCACATCTATAGGATTTCTGAATTTTCTTTGCTGGGCACCTGACTACATTTATCTCTATCATCAGTCTTGCCCATCATGAGCTGCTCAGTCACAAGCGCTGCTCCTGTGGATGATGAGGGCCGTGGGAATGGCACGATCCTCTCTGCGGAAGCATGGGAAGCTCGGACACCAGGTTCCTCTGTTTGTCACTCTGTAGCACACCGGGGGAAAAGCCTGTGGCCAGCTGTGCAGTTCATGTATTTTCTGTTTCACTTTGCAAAGCAACGTAAAGCATATCTATTGGAACAGCGCTGACCGCTTGGCAATAAAAGCATTTTCAACTTTTTATTTTAATTTGGTAAAATTTAAGACCCACAAGAACAACGGAGGGGCCTAAACCACTGAGATTTTGGGTACTTTTAGGCAGGCTCTGAGCCTGCTTGGGAATCTGCACACAATCGCTGGACTCGCTGTCACTACCAGCGCCTGTCTGGGGCACAGCCTTTGGTTTCCCGTCCAAGAGAGAGTTTTTCCTCGCTGGTTTTGACTCGTTTCCTTCTCTTTCCCGGGGTTGCGGCCCCGCTCCGGCCCTGCCCCGCTCCCGCTCCGGCCCGTTCC
>VZRL01003634.1:102986-116127 GCA_013397895.1 Origma solitaria | reverse complement strand
GGGGCGGCGCGTGGGAAACGCGCGCGAACGCGCGGCCGGGCCCGCGCCGCCATGGCTGCCATGGCCGCCGGGACACAGCGGGAGCGAGCGGCTGTGTCCCATTGCCGTCGCTGCTGTCCCCTCGCTGCCATGGCCGCCGGGACACAGCGGGAGCGAGCGGCTGTGTCCCATTGCCGTCGCTGCTGTCCCCTCGCTGCCATGGCCGCCGGGACACACCGAGAGAGAGTGGCTGTCCCCCATTGCCATCTCTGCTGTCCCCGGCCGCCGCTCCGGGCCCGCTCGGGGCTGCAGAGGGACATCACTGTCGTTGCTATTATTGTTATTATCACCACGCAGATCAGGCCGTTTGTGACCCTGATGAGCACATCCCCTGGAGCTGTTCGAGCATTCGGGGGCTGTTTTTGCGCTCCCGTCCGCAGCGCTCAGCTCCCGCGCACCGTGCGGCTCGGGCGGCCCCGGCCAGGGATAAATGCAGCCCAGGGTGCTGCTGGATAAATTCCCATGGCTTTGTATCATTCTTGGATGCGTTTTCAGCGTAGCTTGGGGGAAATGCTCTGACGCTGTGGATTTACTTTATTTCTGCTGTGTGGAACACTGCGCGCTTCTTGCTGTGATACAGAGTTAAAAGCAGAATGGTTCTATTAAAATGTTGTAACAATATGTTAAAATGAACAAAAACCTGTACCGTCCATTTCTGAGAAGAGTCTTCACCAAATCGCTGTTTATCTTAAGAACTGGACTGTAGTGTGAGAGGAGGGAGAGTTACACTGAATTAATTTCCCATGGTCCATAGACCCTGCTCTAGGCGCAGTGACCCCAGCACTGTTTTAGGAAGGATAAGAGAGGGAGCACTGCAGACATGTCCAGGCAAGGCTGGATTTGTTTTCAGTGAGCAAACAGTGTTTTACCTCCATCCTGCCCACCTCCTCACCGAGGATGTGCCTTCAAGTCTACACTGCTCTTTGCTCGCCAAGTTGCCCTTGTTTGGCAATAGCTGACCGTGCTGAAAGCAAGACGAGAGATCATTAAAACTGTAATCAAGTGAATATTAACATATTTATTACTATTTTAAAAATTATATCATAGGAAGTAAGTTAGCTATAACAAAAAAAAAAATTAATTTATTTCGATCTCTAGTGAAACTAAGACATCCTGGTTTTGTGGATTCCTGCTCACTGAGTGCATGGTGAGGCAAAAGCCTGATTCTGTGCAGGGCAAAAATGGAATGTGCATGGGGATGTGCTTTTTACATGCAGTCACTCCTCAGCACCTCTAACTTCATGGTGTTGATAAAAGGGACCACCTCCATAGGACTGTGGGTTTGGTACAGTCTCATTGGAAAGAGACTTCATTAGTTTAAACCTCCCATGATAAAAGCAGAAATAGTCCTCTCCGTTTTGTCATTACAACTTAATCTTTGCCCGTGAGTCATGCGAAAAGCAATTTTTAAGAACAAGGTCTCAGAGGGGAAAAATACGTGTTCAGCTTGGTTTGATCACAAGTACTGCTGGGTAGGAAGGTACCGGTTAGTTCGAAAGCTGAAGTGCAATTACAATGGTGTCATTTTACCCACAGAAGAGGGTAGGCAATACTAATTTCTCTTTTTACATCCTGTAGTGTTCATAGTATTGTCACACACTCTTTCAGTCCTGGTAACTGCTTAGGGAAATTTGCTAGTTCAAATGAATTAGTCTAAAATTGATCTAACTCCTTGTGTTATTTCGAAAGAGTACTACTTTCTGTGACTAAATGTTGTTTCTGCAATTACATTAAATATTTTGGTAGTCTGTACTTTGACAATTTAATAAGCAGTTATAATGGAAGCAAAATATTATAATTTATCATCTTAAGGTATTATATTTTGCTATTGTGGGAAAAAAAGGGGGGGAAATTGTTTGAAAAGACACTTTCCACAGTTGTGCTGTCATTGCAGCGATGCTAAAAACCAAGGCTATCCAGGCAGTGTTGTTGTCAGAACTTTGGATTGCAATGATGTTAGCTTTAACTAACTTCAATGTTTTTTAAAGGTCGTCAGTGAGAAGGGGAAAAATGGCTAAATCCACGCAGTTAATTGACAATGAAGTCTTCCGGGCTTATGCTACTTACACAGCCATTGTTCTTCTGAAAATGATGCTAATGAGCCTGATAACAGCATACTTCAGGATCACAAGAAAGGTAATCCTTTGCAAGTACTGTCTGGGAGAATAGATTGAAATTGGTATTGAAATACAGATATATCACAGGTATTTCTTTTCAACTTTCAAATACCGCTGCAGTTCATTTTCTTCCTCCTCCCTCTTCTAGAGAGATTCTGAGATGGTGCTCTGCTGGTCTCAAATGGATGATGTCTTTAATCTAATTATGAGATAATTATGAGACTGTCTTACAGTTGCATTTGACTTGCCTCTACTCTTCTAAACATTTCTGTTACTTAAAGAAAAGCCTTTCATAACTGTAATTTCCATTGTCTTCTGCAGAAAGCTCATGTCCAGGGTACCCAATTTATAAAGCAAAATAAGTGTGATATGGAGCCATATTACATGAATAACCAACTGGTAGGGTCAGAAGGAGGGTTGGATTTTTATGCATCTTTCATCCAATAATTCAAAAGCTTTTTGCATTCTCTAATTGTTGTAGACTTCCCATTGCCGGTAGGTCAGTATCTGAAAAAAAAATTATTTTTCTTCTGGAGTGAGAGGCAGGCTGAAAATTGTATTTTCAAATTGGAAAATATCTGAAAACATTTGAAAACATTTGAAAATATTTCAAAATCTGTGGTTTGGTGTGTAGGCTAGATAAGAATATGAAAGATCCACTGAGGTTTACTGAATAATGTAGAAGCTGCATCTACTTTAGAAGAAAGTGCTCCTGGGAAATGAGTTGTGCTTGTCCTGCTCCTGGTCTGCAAATGGTGTGTGCTCAAGGATTTGGGTGCAGCCCTTCTGTTGAAATGCTGCTCTCTGCTCCTGCCTGGTGCAAGGGAACTCTGCTGAGCTGCTCTGCGGATCCAGGTGGATGCACATGACAATAGGGCCCTCAGTAATGTGAAGTGCTTGGTTTTATTATCTTGGTAATATTATAAACAGAAAAAGTAGTAAAGTAATTTTAAATTTCTATTTAATAAAAAGAGTCTTGAAAGAAAAAACAGAGGAAAGCAGTGAAGCAAGAGAATGTAAAATGTTCCTGATGATACTGTTAACACATCTCTAGGATTGTGAGGCTGAGGGTATTTCACAAATAGGGATCAAGGCTGCCCTAGAAAGCAATCATGTAGCTCTCCTAAAATCAAAAGATTTTCCTGACTTATATTTGCATAGCCTGAACAGTCCACAGAGCACATATGTTACTCCATGTGTCAGCAGGAGAGATTTCCTGCACTCTGCACTGCTGAATTCAGTGTTTTCAAGCAGTGTCTTGCGGTATTTTGAGGTAATAATGGGTCACGTGAGTGGAAGAATTTGTACCTAAGAGGAAAGGGAGACACTTGGCCATAAATGAGGATGGAGTAAGGCTCTTGGATGCTATTGCTGTGTAGACTTCTGCAGAAGGAAGAGATCCAAAAGGACTTTCAGAGAATTTGTCAGCAATTGTGAAAAGGAGACTGGGGCAGTGCAGACCTTGAGCCTTGCAGGGCCTGGGTTCTGTCAGCCTCTGGCTTTGCTGCAGCCTTGTCCATCTCCCAGGAAGGCTTCACCTAAAGCATAAATGACATTACATTAATTTGTCAGCACACAAGCTGTGTGCAGGCTGGGCTCAAGGAAACAGCAATGCAGTGAACATTGTGTTATTCCCTTTGCTTTTCACTTCAGGAAGTTAAGTGAGGTATTGAGGCATTGGTGAAGAGAATGACCTTCATAGCAAGCTGCCTTGACTGGGTAAAACGTTTTGGTTCTAATGTCTCCTGTGTGCTGTGTTTGAAACAGGCATTTGCCAACCCAGAAGACACAGCATCGTTTGGAAAAGGGGAGAGCGCTAAGAAATTCCTGAGGACTGATCCAGATGTGGAACGTGTGCGCAGGTAATGCACCGGAGCCTTTAGAAGTTGTCCCCAGACCTCGTCACTCATTGGTTCTGGTTTCTCCAGTGGTGTTGCAGCATCCGTATTTCCCTCCCAAGAATCCTTCTTAGTGGAAGTTTTCTATATTTTCTTCTGCAATTCATGGGAACAGATAAAGCCTCATAGATTTAGCATGGCTTCTCTTTTGTGTAAGCGACTGGAATGTGTTCAGTTCATGGGGAAAAAGATTTTCTTTTCTGGAAAAGAGTTTACTTTCTTCAGAGTATTTTTGGGGAACTTAGAATAAAAAACCTGAAGGGATATGTTTCCTTGTAATGATAAATACATTCTAAAAGCAGCTGCAAGACAGCACCATGATCTGATTCCAGCTGGCTCTGAAATTTGACATCATTAGCAAGGCTTAGAGAGTGTTTCAATCAGTAAATTTGGCTGGAAGTATAGTTTATCTAAGGAGGTGAAGGGAGCTGGGAAGGTTTAGGAAAGGGTGTGAAAGAACACTTCAAGATATGGAGCTCAGTCTCAACACATTTTTAGTAAATTATATTATGGTTTCAAAATTTCAAACATTTTTCAGTGATTTTAGTGCCCAGAGTGAAGAAAATTAACGAAAAGCATAACTGTCACACCTGTTAAATGTTCAAAAATAACCTTCTTCAAGATGATGGAACTTCATGAACATTTGATGGAATGGTTCCTATGTAGACTATTTAATTTTTTTTTATGGACACCACAAACTGAATTTATGGGATTAGAATAGATCATCTGGGCCATGAATTCTAATAGTTTCCTTCACAGTTTTTCAGTTAATTGATGTTCAATTGAGAGAGGCTACAAGAAAATAACAGCTTTCTCTCTCCTTCCCTGACTTCGCATTCCTGCACACCCAGGTGCACTCAGAAACCTCACGTTAATGCCTAATTTTACCAAGATCCTGGGGAAAAACGAAGCCCTTCCATAGAGAAGATGAGAAGCTTCAAAGCGTGGGGTGCAGCAGCCGAGAGCAGAGCCATGTCAGTGAACGTGGCAGAATTGTTTTGTAGCTGAACCAAGTCCCCTCTGCAGGGGAAGCCAAGAATTGTTTCAGGGCTGGAATGGTGGCATGCTCTGACAGTGCTGACAAATAATGAGGCTTGAAGAGGTTTATTCAACAAAATATAACACTTTTCTTCCTCCTCCAGAGGCCACCTGAACGACCTTGAGAACATCGTCCCGTTCGCGGGCATCGGGCTGCTGTACGCGCTCAGCGGCCCCGAGCTGTCCACGGCCCTGCTGCACTTCAGGATCTTCGCTGGGGCAAGGATCCTGCACACTTTCGCCTACCTGATCCCTCTGCCCCAGCCTGGCCGAGGGCTCTCGTGGGCAGTTGGCTACGCGGTGACCTTGTCCATGGCGTACCGAGTGCTGACGGCAGCGTGGCTCCTGTAGCAGAGCTCCCGCGCCCCTTCCGCATTCCGCAGCTCCAGCGCTGTGTCGATGTCTGGAGTGACCCCGTGAGTCTTCCACGGTAACTGGAATTCTTTTTTTTTAACAGAAGCTTTTTATCCCTGTTCAGAAGTGTTTCTTTTTGGAGGAAAAAGAATCCTTCTCCCTGTATTCCCTGTCCATGGGTTGCACTGCCAAATACTCGATTGGATGTTCCCTCTGCGATTTGTCAAGTGCTTCAATTCTAAACATGCAATGATGCTGTATTGATAGCGTGTTTGATAATTTTCTACAGATGCACTATTTTTGGCTGTAGCTCTGAAGCCTAAATCAATAAAGACAAGATTTTAAAAAAAGCGTGTTTGTGTTTTTGTTTTCACTTCGACTCTTCTCACTGCAGCCAGCTCTAGCATGTCACTGTATCAGGAGGAGATTCCAATCATGCAGTTCTTTGAAGAAAGGTTACCTTAATAATAAGATGTAACTGGTAATGCTAGTCTTGTTGTAAAAAATGTTTTTATAATCTACTTTGGGATTAAAAACCCTAAACCTTTGCAGCTCTATTTCTTTCAGTTGAATAGGTTAAAAAGAAAGAAATTATTTGTGCTAAATTCTGTTTGGAGACATTGGTGAAAATTTGAAGTAATTTTTTTTGTTGGAGTTCCTGCAAACATAGGTTTTGTGACTGGATAAACTGCAGACTCTTTGTGGAGGATTTTTTTTTCATTTTTGAAAAAAATTCAGCATAAAATGAGTGACACTTGCAAATGTAGATATCAAGTAATTCAGATGTGCATATATAATTAGTTTGTGTGTCATGCTGTCATAAATATGTTTCTGATGGGAAATTTTGCTCTTTGCTTACATCTTCCTATGATGTGTTAGTTTGATATATTTTCTTTAAAGACTTTTCCTGAGTTTCTTTTGGTTTGGTTGGTTTTTTTTTGGGGGGGGGAGGGGGAGGCTCTTTAGTAGCTCTGGCTTAAATAATAGCACAAGATTTCAAATGACCCAGAAAAGTCTTTCTGTCCAGTGTGCAGGTCATTGAGGAGTTTTAAATGGCAGAAGTCAGAGCACAACACCACATTTGGTTTCCTTTCCTGCCCCAGAAGCTGTGCCCCTCAGGGATGGCCCAGACTGGAGCTGGAGAGTTCTCTCTGCGCCTCCATAGCTCACAGGTTTTGTTTTGCTTTTTGCATGGGAGCAGGAGTTGTGCTGCCAGAAATAACCCTGGAGGGCTTTCCCACCTGCCCTGAGCTGTGCGGTGGAGTTTGGGGCAGGGCTGTGTTGGGCTGAGCTCGGAAGGGTGGCAGGAGGAGCTGAGTCTGTGCTTTCCCTGGCTCCTTACACCGTGAGAACAGCGTCTGTGCTCTGCTTTCCTCCCCAGAGCTCGGCTCTTCTTCCCAGCTGTGTCTTTCCATCCGCTGAGAGCAGGGGAAGGAGCCACCGTGCAGAGAGCCCGTCTGAAATTCAGCAGCACAGCAATCCTCTCCTTTCCTTCAGCATGGAAAAGGCTCTTCTGGCAAGCCTGGCTGTCCATGGCAGGCATGTGCATTTTTATTTCCTTTTGCATCAAGCTGCTGTAGACAAATCTCATTCCTGGAGCCTGTCTGTAATTCGGTGTTCCTGCATTCGAAACAAAACTGGTTTTAAATCCTTTCCATTTGCTCAGTGGTTTCGAAGCCCAGAACATACACTCGCTATGTGCTGGGAAGTAGAAAAGATAAATGGAAACCCTTAGAAATACCTAGAGTGATTCAATATTATTCTGTGTTTCTCTTGCATTTATTTTAAACCTATATTTTATTTTCCTTTGCTCCCACAAATACCATCTGTGCCTCTGGGCGGGGTACGTGCTCAATCTGGGAAATGTGCCTCACCAGATTCCGTCAAAAGCCGACTGCCAGCTCTGAAAAAAGTGTTTTGAAGTGGTCCTTGTCACACAGCTCGTGCGTTCCTCTGCTCCCTGCCCTGTCGAGGGGCACTGTACCTGTTGTACAGCTGTACGTTTTGAAAGCTTAGCATATTTCAGGAGACCTAGCAAAGGAAAAGGTGTGTATTTGTTGAGTCTATTACTGAGCTAAACGGGATTTTCACCTTTTAAACATGCACTTGTGGATCTCAGGCTGCTGTGACCAGGTTCTGTTGCGAAATCATTAAATGGAGTAACATTAACTGATGAAACCACTGGCACTTATCAGCAGGAGTGCTGCCTGTGACCTGGCAAAAGTGCAGAAAGGGCTGCTCCATGACATGGAAAGAGCTCAAGCCATTTTCCTCCATGCTTCATTTTTGTTCATGATGCCTCTTATTCCCACCACGAATCTTAGGTGACTGTAGAAACCCCAGGGTTTCTTCTCTCTGCTCATTACTCCTGGCAGTTTGTGTTCTCCCAAGTACTTTGTGTATTTTTGAAGTGGCTCTAGCAGTGATCATGAAGCACTTCCAAATGCCAGCTGCCATAACCTGGTTAGCTGACCCCATCTCTGAGGGATTTCATGGACTGCTTTGTTTCCAGAAGTGAGAGCAATTCCTCGAGTCAGTTTTTGTCTGTGTGGGTAAATGCTGACGTGTCTTTGGCCAAAATGACCTCGTGCTGGTTCTCACAGCTGCAGACACACAAGCTGGAGGTGAAGAATTGTTGGGAGAGTTGGTGACTGCTAAAGAGCTCTGAGCTAGGATTTGCTCTTTGATCAGGACTTTTTGTCCTGTCACAACGAAGAAAGTGTTTAAAACTATAAATGACACATTAAACATTTCCTTGAATTCTCAGAAACAAGTGTATATCTGAGCTTCGCCGCCCTCGAGGTGTTTATTTCAAGAAGCTGGATCAGTGTTTCTGAAAATGATGGAATTACATGTCATCAAAATACAGAAAAAGAAATGCCTGGGTTCTTAATTCGAATCACTTTGGGATTTGGAAAATTCTGTCTTCCTGAAGCCTGTTTTGGTCATATACTACATGCTTAGCTGTGTCTGTTCCTAGTTACTTACAGAAACAAATCCAATCTAGATTTTCCATGGAAAATGCTTTTAATGTATGTCTTTTCTAAAAGCAAAAAATAAAAAGCAAAACTTTGAGAAGACCCTTTTTAAAGTGACTAGAATGTTGTCTGTTATTATTCAAACTAAGAGAGTTTTCATTTCAAGGCTGATGTGTAAGAAGAGCTTTCCTCTTTTCCAAACGCTGTCCTGCCGACTGAGATGGCACTGAGTGCTCTCTGGAAGGTTCTACTGACATGTGCTGAAATAATCCAGTGATTAAACCTCTCTGGCTGTTGGACACTCAGAAATCGAATGCCTCTTTGGATTCACTCTAAGTAATATTCAGAGTTCCAAGTCTGTTGCGAACTCCCACTGATAGATTCTGGAGGCTAAAATAGACCTAATAATAGAATAAAATTTAATAGAATAAATAATAATAAATAATAATTAATAATAGAATAAATTAGCTCCTTCAGCCTGACCTCCGGTGGAGCAGATCTATGGCAGGGCTGTTCTCTGCTGAGGTCACTTCAGTCACAGCACGATTCCAGAAAGGTGTGTGATCCTCACTCAGATCCTCTGGAAATGGGCATTGATTCACTCTTTTCTATGGCATTGGCTCTCTCGGGTGTATTTGTACACTAAACCTGGGCTTTAAAAACACCAGTTTGTTTTCGGTGGCTTTGTTTGTTGTTTGGCTTTTTAAATTTTTTTTTAATTGAGGTAGTTCTTTATAATTATTGCAGTGCAAGGTGGAGTATGAAATATTTTCATCAGGCACTTTCCTCCTACAAAGCACTCTGCTCCGATGCAGCAGTGATCATCTGATCTCCACAATAGCTTTTTTTTTGTTGCTTTTACACCTGGTCCTTTGCTGGTCGGCCCTGGTGTGCAGCATCACTGACAGAATCACTCTTTTATTCTCCTGTGTGCTGGGGAACTTGGAGAGAGCTTAAGAAGAGGAAGTTGCAAGGAACCTGTCTTTTTACTAAAAAAAAATAAAAGAGAGACAAAAAGAAGAGTGTTTGTCTCATGGGTGCTGCTTGTCCAGTGAGGGGAATAAATTCAGAAGGCAGTGTCAGTCCTGTGGAGAAAATAAGGAGGGAGAGAAAAAAAATGGGGAGAACAGAAAGAAGGGAAATGCTTTAATGATAGCTTCGAACAGCATCAAGGAGCAAACTGGATGAAGTCTGGTGGATGGAGTGCTGTGAGAGAGACAGGTATCCTTCTGCTTTATAAAATTGCTTTATTATCTCTTTAAAACAAGTTCATTTTAAAGAATGTTTTTCCTTGTGTTTCCAGTCATTAAATATCTGCAAAGAGGATTATAAATACCTCAGATCAGGATGGAGAAGCCCCACGGGCTGGGTAGCTAATTCTGTTTAATCAGTCGCCTCTTAGGGCACTGGGGGCACACAGACAGCTGTGGGAGGTGGAACCTGGCCTTGTGTGACTGCAAAACTGCCCCCAAAATGACATCACACCCACAACAGCGAAAGGATAATTATTTCCTTTTTGCCTCAAAGGTCTTATATGGCAAATATTATGGAAAATAATTCCTTTTCGCTCCAACACTTTATGGAAATCAGAAAGGACCTTCAGAAGGGTGAGTTTGGGATCTGGGCAGGAAGGGATCAGCTTTGGAGGTTGTCCCACATTTCTTGGAAGAATTCTGAGCTTCATCTCTTTAACCCTCACTATAGGAGCTGTAGGGATTAGTGCACGTGGAATTGGCACAGAAGTGCTCAAGGTAGGTTTAAATTTTAATCTCTAAGTATCTAAGAGATTAGATATATACCTATATAATTGCTATGAAGGTAGAGCTTAATCTGCTTCCTCTTCTGCTGGAAAGTGACAGTAAAACCTCAGTTTTCCTCCAAGAGCCTGCAGTTCTGTTCTGGTGTGCAGGACTGCCTCATGTACTGAACGCTGGGCACCTGCACAGGGCAAAGGTGTCACTGTGGGGTTTGCCATGGCACTGTGGGCAGGTGAGCTCTGTCTCACAGGCTCATTTCTCACTGTGGGGTTTGCCATCACCTGTGGGCAGGTGAGCTCTGTCTCACAGGTGTGTCTCACTGTGGGGCTTGCCATGGCACTGTGGGCAGGTGAACTCTGTCTCACAGGTGTGTCTCACTGTGGGGCTTGCCATGGCACTGTGGGCAGGTGAACTCTGTCTCACAGGTGTGTCTCACTGTGGGGTTTGCCATCACCTGTGGGCAGGTGAGCTCCATGTCACAGGCTCATTTCTCACTGCCGCACTCCATGTGAGCATTCCCCTGCGCTCCCAAGGGGCTGTGTCCAGCAGGATCAGTTTGTTATGAGCACTCAGGCTCTAAAGGCAGCCGGAGTGTGGAGCTCGTGGGCTTTTGCTGTCTCTCAGCAATTTGGGGTTTGCTGTGGTCCCTCCCTGCCCTCAGCTGGGAGGAGGCTCTGGTGCTGCTCTGCCTCGTTAGCTCTCGCATGGCCTGGGCCACTGAGTACTGAGTGATTATAATGACATGTTCGCTGCTAATATCAGTGATAAGCACTAAATCTTACCATTTGCTCATTGGGTGAGCCTGCAGAGGTTTTGTCAAACTGAAATTCCATTTCATTGATGCTTGGCCCTTGGCTGGAGTTTGGTGTTCCTACTTTCAAGGTAAATGAAATCAGTTCTGCAGGTCCTCTTGCTTTTCCTGGGGATTATTTTGCAAGTGAAAGCCTGGGTGTAGTTTCCTTCTTTGAGTCTGGGGTTTTGTGCCAGTGCTGTTTGATTATGGCACTTTCATTTAGAGGAGCAAATCAGACTCACTGAGAACACTATTGAATCTCTTTTTGTTTTGCTTCATATTTCTGCTTTGACCAAACGCAGTCTTGTGTTATTCCCATTGTAAGTGGCAATGTGGTAGAAAAGAATAAAATAGCCAGATTTTTCCTCTCTGATATTTTGGCCTTCCCTTCAACCTTTCCTCATTCCTGATGAGAACCAGCAGTTATTTCAGGTCCATGGGCATTGCAGTTGGTTTTTCCTCCCTCTACTCACTCTTAATTTTGTGTGTGGTGCCACTAGATGTCCCTCTTCGGCTTTTTTATTAGATTTCGGGACTGGACCTGTGAGGAATAAAGTAGCTGTGTTCTACATCTCTGGCAGATTAAGTTGTAAGGGGAAAATATTTTGTTAGATTTAAAGAAGACATTTGTAATAGATATTAAGGCAAAAGAGTGTCTCTGTACAGTAAACTTGTACTAAAAACACTTTATGGAAAAAGTGACCTTTGTGAAAACAGAATATGTAACCTGTGGCTGAACCATTAGAATGTTTTGTATTGTCTGGCATATCTAAATTAACAAGGCACCAGGTAACTGCAACATCATCTACCAAGGTTCCTAGAGAATGATGCAATTTATATTTTAATTGCCTGCTATTGTTTTTCATAGCAAAACACATTTTACGATTTGTGTTTAGCAGTAGAGTAAACTGAATGGGACTGAGGCTGTTCAAAAACTTGAAGTGAATAAAGAAGCAGAAATAAAACTCCGTGTCTGTCTGCCACGATATCCAGAGGAGAGACTCAGTACAAACAGTTCACTTGAAATTACCTTGATAGTTACAAAATTCAGCTTGAGAATTTAAAGGTGCTGTAAAAAATGTTGCTTGTATTTGAACAGCACTGGGATGCCCTATAAAGCAATGTGAGCACAGCAGATTTACTTGTCACACAAAATGCCAGGGAAGTGGTGGGGGGCACCTTTGAGTGATCCACTTGGCACAGAGGTGGAGTACAGTGTCAGCATAATGAATAGGAGCTTGCTTGGTGGATGCAAAATATTTTAAATTGAGTTTTTATTTAATGGATTTGAACTTTTCGTGCCCAATTACCTTTTTGCTGAAAGAGAACAATAATAATAATAATAATAATAAAGTGCAAAGGTTCCGTTTCATTCTAGAAATGGGGAAATGTGCTTGGAAAGCTGTCAAAAGGCACAGCCAGATCTCAGGAGCATGGAGCAAGGTAGCTAATGCTCGGGAGTGAATGCCCATCAGCTTCTTTCGTGGCTTTGTGTGTCCTTGTCAATGGCAATGTGGCAGAAGGGGTGGGTCGTGCCCAGGGACAGATGGCAACAGAGAGGTGGTTCAGGTCAGAGAAGCAATGTCCTTGCAAGGAGTTTCTGTTATTTCTTTGATCTGTCCAATTAAGTCTTGCAGGTGCATGAATTATGGAGGAGCCCACCTCCCAAAAGAAGCTAGCAGGATTTAGGGAAACTGTTCCAGGGTATACGTAAAGAAATCCTTCAGCAGAAACCTTAATCCATCCTATAGCAGGAACGAAAGAAGGATGAAGTAAAGCATCAATCCCTATGAAATTCTATAGGTCTTTTCCTTCTGAAATAATAGCCTGTTCTCAGTGAACTTCCACTGTAGGAATGTTTAACTCCAGGAACTTGTACACCAGTGAGGAGCAGGTCAGTCCTGACGTGTCCAACTGCACTAATTAAAAGTGTATTTTTACAAGTGTGTGCAAGGAGAGAGGACACATCGGTGTGTTAATTACTCAGTTCTCATTGCTGATACCTGGGTTATGATGTATGGACTACAGACCTAATTCAGGAGCCACTGAACTGAGCAGAACTGTTCCCCTGACGTTCACAGGCTTTGCACAAATAGCACAAACAGACAAATATTCATTTTCATTCATTTTCCATTCATTTAATTAAAATTATATAATAATAATTATA